>AYEL01068595.1:0-46221 GCA_000484575.1 Olivierus martensii | reverse complement strand
TCATATAACATACAGGTCCGTATAAACATGTTTGGAGTTCCCATGTTTGATCTGCTCTCGCTAACGTCCTTATTTAGCTGTGGTGACCACTACTAGCCAATTAGGAGAGGATTTATCTCATCTCTGAAGGACGCTGTGGGAAACGCATGCAACTTGATCATATGAAAATCGGACTTCATCTATCAAAATACTGTTATATATATATATATATATATAAAATTTTTTTGGCATGACTGCTTTGATTGGTAGACAGTGTGCTCTGGCAGTAGCCTCCGAACTATCAGATATGTTGGGGCTCGACAGTCAGGCCCTTTTTTGATGCAGGGCCTGTGACAAAAGTCTCAATGTCATCTCCTCTCGGCAGCCCTAATATATCATAACCTATTGTATTATAGTATCTATAATTTATATTATATTTAATACTTTTGGAATGCATTAACATCAATAAATAAAATGGCAGTGACTTTCTGGTATCCAAGAACAAATTAAGAAATTTACACTGATATTAATGAGAGATGAGTTTCCAATTTACAAATTTTCACTTAACAAACAGTTTTTAATATTCCAATAAGGTTCCATCTGAATACAGATATTCCTTCATAAACCAAGGGACATCTGTATTCAGATGTTCTATTAATATATTCTTATTTAGTTTCAGTTAGAGTATTTACAAACCAAATATTCTAAGCCAAATTAACTCCAAGCATAATAATTTAAAATTAAACTGTAGTTTTGATGATTATTTTAAATCAAGGCTAGATGCCACCAGAGTAAATAATTAAATTTTTTTTCTTTAAATTTGAGCTTAAGTGGTACCATCATATAATAGACTATAATTTAAATTAAATTTCCTGAAATAAAATTTTGCCACCACATCAGAATTGAATCAGAATATTTGGGATAGTATCCCATTGTCTTATCAGTTATACTATCATGACATCAAGTAGAATTTAATTTCAGGAAACTTATGTAATAATTAATTTGGAAACTTATCAAACTAGCCTGATTTGAGTTAATTAATTATTTATTATCAAAATAGATTATGGCACTATAGCCTTTATTTAAAACAATTATTAAAATTACAGTTTAATTCTAAATTATTATGATAGGGATTAATTTAGCTTAAAATATTTGATTTGTGTACATTCTACTAGTTAGTTTCAATTAATTTAATATCTGACTTGAGCCGAAATTTGCCATGAGGGCTCATAGCTATGTAGATATCCCACCTGGAAGTACTAGTATCAGCCTAGTCCAATAAATTTCCAAATTAATCGTTACAAGAGCTTCCCAAAATGGAATATTGCCCAATGCCATGATAGCTTAACTTAAAAGATGTTGGGGGTGCTTTGTCAAAGATCCTGATTTGATTCCACTGCACTGACCAGATTTTATTCTGGAAAAATTAAATTATAATCTAATTATTAATTACTATATGATGCCATCTTAGCCAAAATTTAAAATAATTATTAATCCAATAGATGATGGCACTATATCATAATTAATAAATAATAATTAATTTTGCTGATGGATTTATTAACTCAACAGATTGTGGCATTACAGCTTTGATTTAAAATTATTAAAATTATAGTTTAATTTTAAATTATTATGCTAAGGGTTAATTTGGTTTAGACTATTTGGTTTATTATGTTAAGTTTAATAATATGAATAAGTGATTGTTTTTCTTTTTATTGATCGTATAAAATATATTTTTATGTCAAATTTACTGTTGTATGCCATTGCTTTTATATTAAGACAAAATTACATTAAGCACTGCATGGCATTGGTAGAAAGATACTTGTTATATGTTATTGCATTTTTAATAAAAACTTTTGAAACAATGAGATTTATTTAATTTCATAAAACAATTACTGTACATTATTGTATATATGTACAGTCTCTAATATGATGATGTAACTTTATTCAAAAAACTTAAAACTAATTGCATTTTTTGCAATTAGAGTAGGTCTGAATTTTCATTTATCTGAAGATGAGGTGTAGCTGCCTAGGTTTGGTACCATTCTTAACAGAGTCTAGCATATATAGATCTGAATGGATTATATTTTTCTTGGCTTTGCAATCAAAATAATAGGATCATTTATCTGTGCAAATGCATTTTGAATTTTCTTCAAGATTTATAGTGGAAAACTCTACTGCAGGAACAATAAACATTATTAAACATCAAGGAAATTAAACATTCTTAAATAAATAATTTCTTGAATCAATATTTATGTTCTGTTTAATGGGTTTTTTTGGTTTTTTAGCTATTTTTTTTTTTTTAAATGGCTAGAAATCTGTATGAATGTTGTGACATTAATGGCAAATATGGGGGAAAATATACCACAATTTTTAAGTTTTTGTAACTGTAATTAAATGTTTTTTGCAGGGTTGCAGAATTGGAGTCAGGAGGCGGAGGTTTTTGGGTAGAGTTGGAGTTGGAATTTTAAATTGCCTGGAATTGGGAGTCGGAGTTGAACCTTACAAATTTTAGGGAGTTGGAGTCGGATTTTTTTAAAAGGTGGAGTCTGAGTTGTATCATTTGCCATTCGATTCTGCAGTCTTAGGTTGCAGAGTCGGAGGTTTTTGGGTGGAGTCGGAGTCAGATTTTTAAACTGTTGGGAGTTGGAGTCAGTCTGATAGTTTTTAAAAGGTGGAATCAGAGTCGGATCATTTGCTATCCATCTCTGCAACCCTGGTTTTTTTGTATTAATTCTGAAGTCAAACATATATTGATTAATAGGATAACTGTTGACAGATTGCAATAATATAGTTATACTCAAAACTATATTTGGATAATTAAAGATTAAGGACTTATTTGTATTGCTCAGTTATATATACAGGACATCTGTGATCTATATAAGTGGATCATTCCATGAAATCCTATATAAATCATCATAAAACTAGAGAGCATACCATTATACAATATTAATCCATTGAAGTCTTATGATGAAACTTTCATCATTGGAGTAGAACAAAAAATGCTAAAAACAATTAAATAAAATTCAATCCCGAATTACACAGTGAAGCTATCTTGGATCGGTTTTTTTTGCATTTATTGGGTGAAAATCTGTGCCTCCTATGATGGGTCCTAAATTTTTCAATTGCCGAAATTTGTTTTTAAATTCCATCTTAAAGTTAGAAAATGTAAATGGATTGTATTTGTAGAATTTGGATTATTTTTCATTGAATTTTATTGATTCTGCTTTCTATTCTATTATATTTTAGCAATCTTATTTTGATTTTGGGATGAGATAAATTTATTTTTGAAATTTTCCGTAAGACTTGGTATTTTAATATGATGATCTATAAAATTTGTAAAAACAAAAAATTTTGCCAATAATGTAAAAATTTTGGTTAATTCTGTTCAAATAAATAAAAATATTAGATATTTTGTCATTTATTGCTTTACTTTTATAGATAATTTAGTAAAATACAAGAAAATCCTAATTGTAAACAATCCTAGTCTATAAAAAGGGCATGGCACTTTTATTGCTTTATGGTGTCCCATCATTTTGCGGAAAACTGCAAGCCTACTTTACTGTGTTATATGTAGTATTGGGTGTCAGCAAAGTATCTCAAAGCCAATTAGAGTAAAGTAGAAAATGTTATAGCTGTTTATGTACAATTTTCAATGATTTCCATATATGTCATGTTTTTGTTTGTTTGAAAATTTATAAAAATAAAATAAAAATTATTGAAATGAAGAGCAAACATATCAATAAACATATTTTGTTTAAAAAAAGATTGAAAATATTTTAATAAATTTGTCACTTTTTGACTAATTAATTATGTTAATTGATGAAAATTTGCTTAATACTTTGTTTTTTATTAATAATTTTTTAAAATATTATCCAATTTTCCTCGTTATACCTTATTTTATTTGTAAGATTTTCCACTATCTAAAAATACTAAAGATTTCGTTGGATGACTAAGATTTCATATAAAAAAATCATATTTTTTTCCGATCATATATAATGAATGATAAGTTATGAAAGAAATAAAATTCAAAAAAATAGTTTACATCGTTAGAATGACAATAAAAAACATAAAAAATTGTAAAAATTTCAAAAAATATCGATGAAAATTAAATGAGATTTCATAATTTTAATTTTTTGCACATTTAATTAGGCTTGTTATGTAAACATTGACAAATTTAAATGGGTTAATATGTTACAAAGATGTAACAATAAAAATAGTTATACTGAAGAATAAGCACATAAGCAACTTCATTGCCATGCAACTTACTATTTTGGAGGATTCAGATTCATTTCAAATACTACACCTCCAGTTTTCAGGAGGGGGGGTCTGGGTTCAAGCTCAGCTTGTTAACTAAAACTAATTTTACATAAGTATGTATCTACATAAGTTGGAGATTTCCTGTATTATTTAGATTTAAATTTTTCAAAAATTGAATTTTTTATTAAATAATTTGTTTTGTATGGCATGTTATGTCTGCTAAAGTTTGAAGGAAAAACAACTATCTCAATGGATTAAATTTAGCTGATGATTTTATTTGCATTTTGAACAATTTTTAATTACATTTATGTACATGCAAAGTAGAAATCAAAACTTTCAGGCATTTCCTTATAGGATATTTTATTTTACAGCTCATCTTATTTATTTTTATTATGATTTTAAGAATAAGAATTTTATTTTGTAGAATACCAGTAGGATATGGATTTCTAGAATTTGGAGATGATCAGATTGCTCAAAAAGTTTTACATAGATGTAATGGAAAGGTTATACCTAATGCCACACCAGTAAGTAAAATATTAAAAAACTTATTAAATTATTATTTATATCAGATATCAACAAAAATTTGTGGATTATTTTAAAACCAAATTTTCTGAAAAATTGAATGTTTCCTATATTAAATCTGTTTCTTTTTATCTAATTTATATTTAGAATAAAATCACTTTCACTCCCAAAGGGCTCATTATTAGAAAAATATGTTCTGATCAAAAGCACTGTCTTCTGAGATCTCTTGGAATTATATATTGTTAGATGAAATGTGATGATGAAATAAGCAAGTTTGCATATAAAGATTAAAAGTTTCAACTGTCCTTGAAAAATAGTTTTATTATAAATTTTTCCTTTGAGTTTGTAGTTATAATTACTGAAAGCATTTATGGAATTTTTAAGGATGAGTAGATATATAATATCCTGTAAATTAAATAATGAATGCTTATTCATCTTTAACAAATTGTAAAACATTAAATTAAAAAACTAGCACAAGACTGCAGAAATTACTTTGAGACAAATGTTTTCAACACTTCTTTGGAGTCGTTTTAACAAATTGTAAAACATTAAATTAAAAAACTAGCACAAGACTGCAGAAATTACTTTATGCGACAAATGTTTTCAACACTTCTTTGGAGTCATCATCAGGTCTAATATAAACTGTTATAAGACAAATGTATACTTATAAGGTAGATTTAAAGTATGCCAGACATCCAAGACACTCGACAAAGAGCATCAAAAACATTAGCTGTTTGACAAGCTGACCAAACATCTGTTTGCTACAGTAATCACTGGGTGATAGACCACAGCTCAGTCTTAGGTCTCAGACACATGCCATCAAAGGGCAATTGCTTTGCTCTGCTGAAAAGCACTACAGAAGTCTTAGCACAGTTTAATCATAGCTGCATCTGGGATGCAAGTCAGCATTGCCTCCCATGCAACCACAGTCCACCTAATTGATTATCCCAGAGTTTGCTCCCCTTGGCCTGAGTGCCCCACTAAACCAAGGTTCAAAGCTTCTTCTCTCCAGGATTCTCAGTCTTGGACATAAAATGCCATGCTTGTGCACTTGTGTGCTATGTTTGTGATGCCATCATCACATTTCTTCCTGCAGGATCAAAATGACTAGAGGCTGTTTCAGAGTGAAAGCTGGAGGCTACACCATGAGACATCATCCTCCTGTAAAGGAGTCTCCGTGATTGATCGACAGCTGACTGGATCAGTCCAATAGCCAATTGATTGTCTCTCTCAGTTGCCTGAGTTTCACAAGATTCCCTCAACTAGTGCAAGCATTTGACATACTTCACTTTCAGACTTACAAGTTAGTCCAATCCACGTCTATGATGTCCCACCAGAAGGCTTCCATGAGGGCAGTGAAGTAGATAGTGCAGCACATCACCATGCTGCACACCACAGCTCTGGATTTGAGATCCAACTACAAGCTTTTTAACCACAATAACTTTGTTATACACTATTGGAGCTGGAATTATTGTGGCTGCTGGCACCAGACTTTCCCTCCAATGGATTCTCGTTAAATGTTTTAGATTGTACCCATTCCAATTATGGGGCCTCAACAGAGTCCTGCATTGTTATTTTTCACTATCTCCCATGCCAGTAGTGGATAATTTGTGTGTCTGCTGCCTTCCTTGGATGTGGTAGCTATTTCTCTGGCTCTCTCTCTGGAATTGAACCTTGATTCCTTGTTACTTGTAATGATCACGATAGGCACATAACCTACCATCAAAAGCTGATAAGGCAGACACTTGAAAGATATATTGTGGTTGCTAGACCATGCAATCAGCTCAAAGTTATTCAGAGTCACACCTTTTGTGAATCTAAGTCTGATTGATCTTGATCTAATACAGCGTTTCTCAAACTTTTTTCATTCATGACACCATTTTTTATTACGAAATTTTTCGCGACCCCAGATTAAATATGAAATAAAACATACAGGTATATAAATCATTTACACACTTAATTAAAATGAACACAATCAAAAAACATACAAGTACATAAATCATTTACACACTTATTAAGATGAACAATAAACATACAAATACATAAATCATTTATACACTTATTAAGATGAACACAGTCAGCCAACTACATAGAAAATACATATGTTTTCATACATTAAATATTGGGTGTTTGTGAAATTACATATAAACTGAAATTCAAGTATTTGAATTTAATTTTTGCGACCCCATTTGGGGTCACGACCCACAGTTTGAGAAATGCTGATCTAATAAATGTACTTGTCCCTGGAGGTTGGTGATTATATGTTTATCTTGTAATAGTATATATTAGACTTGATCCCAAAAAAAGGTTGAAAACATTTGTCAAATAAAGTAATTTCTGCAATCTTGTGCTAGTTTTTGAATTTACTGTTTTATAGTAGTGAGGAAGTAGAGATGCAAAGAATACCTTAACAAATTATTATAATTTTCAAAATGAGTAATGAAATGTTTATAAAGTGAAACATGTATTATGCATAATTTTTCAAGTACTAAAAGTAACTTTAACATATACATATTAAATCCTAGATCACATAAAACATGCAAAAATCTAGCAGATATCAGAAAAATATCTTTATTATTCATAAATACTTTTGACCTTAACCAAATGTCAGCTTCAATTTACAAATAATAATTCTGAATCAGAATAGATCCTAGATATAGCTATAGCTATATTTTATTAATATTGTATTATAGGTATATCTATAATAATGCATTGAGTATTTTTATATATTTATAATAATAAAAGATAATATATGTAATGCTTACCATTAGCTGAATTGTTCTTTTTGCTGATTTTTTTGCATTTTATTAAAACATGGATTCTTTTTGTGCTTGTTATTCTCTTATTTTGGATAAGGTGCTCTGTGATCCATTAAAAGCAATATGTAATTTAACATGTAATAGGAAATATTAAAGTGTGCCTTATGTAGAATTTTTAAGATTATTTTTCTGATGACTAGTGATTGCTTATTGATGATCAAAATAATCACAAAAAATGATATATGAGAATCGTCCTTTCAAGAATGTAATTATTTATTTTAGTAGCATTTAATGGAGATGATAAATAGAAGTTAGCATAATATGAAAAATTTTTATCATTAAAACCATAGATTCAACAATAATAAAATTTTATATACATTTTTTTTTGAAAACATAAAAATTTATATATTTTTCAAACAAAGTACATTGCATTTACATAGTGATAAATCCAAATTATTATATATTTAAAGTTAACTATTATTAGCTATTTCAAATATTGTAAATATTGTGGTTCCACCACTGATTGTCATTGAAGACTAAATCATATTCATAAATCATTTTTAAAGTTTGTCATTTAAAAAAATACCGTATTACTTCGAATTTAAGCCACACTTTTTATTTGGACTTTTGATGTAAAATTTTGGGTGTTTAAATTCAAAGCGAATATTTTAACATCTTATTTCTCCCAAGCTCCCATTCCCCAACGTTCGGGCTTTTGCTTTACACTCTATGTATGTGCATAGTACGATCGTTGATTACAATTTATTCATTAGCTTATTATGTATATTAGTACCTGATTAAGTAAATAAAAATATTTCTTATTTTTCAATACCTATTATAAAATCATTATTATTTTTTCCAATTTTAAAATCCTACTGCGGGTTACTTTGAGGGCGGCTTAAATTTGAAGTAATACAGTATATATTTTTGATAATCATTCTAAGAGCAATTTTAAATTGTTTAGAAACACTAATAATTGTTTGAATATTCTTGTTTTGTAATACTTGTATCTGCAATGCTTGAAATAATTATTTATGGTTAACTTTTAACCAAAAATATTTTGCATCTAAGAACTGATTAAAGTGCTTTTCTTACTGCAGATTTTTGCTTAGGTTTTGGATTTAAATTATTTTTTTGCATTAAAAAGTAAAAATTTTTTGCATCAGAGAATTTTTTTTTTACTATAGTTACAGCATCAAACTAGCTTATTCAATAACTTTATATATTGAATTGAATCATTGTCAGAAATTCATATTTTTTTAAAATATATTTCAATATTTTGCTCTCATTAATAATAACAAAATTATTATCAAATTATAATTTAATTCTAATATGATAAAAGTTTATTTACACTTAACAGGATCTCAAGCTGTGCAAATTAGTAAATTATATCACTCTGATGATATATCAATTTTGTTGAACACTGATTCAAATTTTAATTTTAAACTGTTTCTGCGAATTAATTAAATATACTGAAAAAATAGAAAAACATTGGCAGTTTTGTAGATATAAAAAATATTTTTCGGATTTACTTTTTCCATTTTATTCCATTGATTTAATTTGACTAAAGATATGTATGATTATAATTTTTCAGTTGTTTGTATTAGAGAACTGTTGTTTTTTTTACAAAAATTATGTAAAATAAATATTTTTCAAATTTTAGATTTTCTTAATCTTCTATAAAGTTTTATATTTTATGAAAATTGAATACTTTTATATAGATTATTTTAGGAATAATTTTTGTGAATTATATGCTTTTATTTATGTGTGTTGAGTCCTGTTAAACTGTTAAGATGATTTCAATATATTTAAATTAAAAGTGTCATTATATATTGATTTATTTTTTTTAATGCTACAATGTAAAAGAAATATGTGTATATTTATTAACAGCCAAAAAGATTTAAATTGAACCATGCCAGTTATGGGAAAGAACATCTTAATCAGTAAGTTTTTTTTTTTCTTTTTTTTTTTTAGAAAATTAACATATTAATACATAAAATTTTTAAGGAAAGAGCATTCCTTATTTGTTGGTGATTTAACCCCTGAAGTTGATGATCTTGCACTATATACTGCATTTTCATCTAAATATCCATCAGTAAAAACAGCAAAAGGTAAGCTATAAAAATATTAATTGGTTTGAATGTCATTTTTAATGGAAATTTATTGGACCATTCTTAATTATATGAAATAAATTTATTTAACATAAATATATTTATTATTTATAATTTTTAATTTGAAAATAAATGACTCAATAATAACAAAAAAGGTCATTCAAACACTAAATATACTATAGGCTATTATATAGAATGGGCAACAAATGTCAAAACAAAATTTTGCATACTGCATTGTGGAAATGAGATCATCAATACAAAATGCAAAGAACAGCCTTAATTCCAGACTTCTCATGATATAGATGTATGCATTTAAAATGTTTACTCAATAGATTTTGTTATTGTATGCAGATTTGTTAAGTATAAATTGCACAAATAGGAATTTAACCACAAAGTGAGCTGAGTATGCTTAGATCTAAGAAAATTTAATATAAATTTAGAAGATGAATTTATACTATTTACTAATATATTACGCTTGCATGCACACGTGTGTGTGTGTGCGTGCATAATATATTAGTAGTAAAATAATATTTTAATAAGAAATAGAATGGGCAACAAATGTCAAAACAAAATTTTGCATACTGCATTGTGGAAATGAGATCATTAATACAAAATGCAAAGAACAGCCTTAATCCCAAACTTCTCATGATATAGATGTATGCATTTAAAATGTTTATTCAATAGATTTTGTTATTGTATGTAGATTTGTTAAGTATAAATTGCACAAATAGGAATTTAACCACAAAGTGAGCTGAATATGCTTAGATCTCCTAAGAAAATTTTAATATAAATTTAGAAGATGAATTTATAATATTTTAATAAGAATTTTACTATTCTAAAATAAATTCCAATTTTTTATTAATTCTAAATTAAGGTTTTATTTTAAATTTTGATTAATGAATTGAGAAATAGTGGAAAATGACATATTCATTCATTATTTTTATTTTTTTAATTAGTGGTTTTGGATCAAAATGGTACTAGCAAAGGATTTGGATTTGTAAGATTTACTAGTGAAGATGAATATCATAAGGCACTAGCTACAATGCAGAATGCCACTGTTGTTGGATCAAAACCAATTCGAGTTAGTGTTGCTACACCTAAAAGGTTAGTTTATGATTTAAATAATTGATTTCTTTTTAATCTAAATTAGTAAATACAAAGATGAAAAAGCAAACAAATTCATATGAAAAAGTTTTTACTTAACCTATAGCATGGTATTGACAGCATATTCTGCATAAGGTTATCTGCACAAATCTGCTATTGACAACATATGTTGTCATTGGCATGAAACAACTCATTGAATTTTTAACTGCAATATTACCCTACGTAATAATGTTGTTGGAGTTTTGTTTAATATTAAAAAAAAAAGGAATGTAAGTAGTGTTTGATGATGGCTCCTTTTTTGGCCAAAAGTTTTTATAAAAATTTTTTTTTTAATTGGCATTTTTATGCCATTTATATATATTCTAGATTACTGTATTTGAGTTTTGCTGATTATCTGTTTATATAAAGTTAATTTTTCTAAAATATTTCAGAAATTAATCTTTCATAGAATGAAACATATAAAATTCAAAATAAAAAAAAACAACATTATAAATATCACTAAAATATTGATTAGTTTTGTTAAAATAGACAATATTTCTTTTTAATCATTCATTTTCATTATTAATCAGCAGTTTTGGAGATGCCACACTTTGATGTTTATATTTGCCATCTCTCTTCTTGGGAAATTTTTGTCTAGCCAGTTTGACTCTACAGTTTGTGGTATTGTTTATATTGGTGAAATAAACTATCTGCAACAAAATAAAAGCAAATTAAAGATTATTATGGAACATATGAAAGAAGATTATTTCAAGATAACCTAACATAGATGAAAATCAATCAAAAATTTATAAAAATTAATCAAAGAAAAAATAGACAAATCCCAAAATACCCTAAATTATTTCAAGATAACCTAACATAGATGAAAATCAATCAAAAATTTATAAAAATTAATCAAACAAAGAAAAAATAGACAAATCCCAAAAAACCCTAAATTTTTTTCTCCCACATTATATATAGCATTTGCATATTTATTTCAACCTTTTACGAATTTATTTAAACTATATGCAAAACAATCGATCAATGGAAAAGCAACTCCTTATAATGTATGAGTTTGTTCGTCTGTTCACCAACTGTGACTTTGGGTATTAAATTTAAACCATGTTATACGTGTGTTATATATATATATATATATATATACATACGTGTTCGTCTGTTCACCAACTGTGACTTTGGGTATTAAATTTAAACCATGTTATACGTGTGTATATATATATTACACACGTATAACATGAATGGCAGCGATTCAAGTTCTCTGAACTATTCCATTGCTTGACGCAGATTTGGAGGAAGGTGTGGAAAGTATGAGATTGTTTCTATGGAAAAAAAGAAACTGTTTATCAAATTGTATGAAGAAGGTTTTTCTGTAAAGAAGGCAGCATCAAAATCAAGCATAAAATGGAATATGGGGTAAAGCATAATTAGAAAGTAGAGAAGGGATAATTTCGAGGTGCTAAACAATGGAGCACAAAGGAACAGATCAAAACTACTTAATCTCGATGTCCTTCACTTTTGATAATTGCTTAAAGATGATATCTTTTATAAAAAATGCTTAAATTTAAATAAGGTGTACAGCGATAAGGAAACTTGGATGCAATATAATTTACTAAATAAACTATTTTTCATCAAAATATGGATGGAAATACATCAATCTGGCTTATTTTATTCAGGAAGGATATGGCTCTCAAGACAAATATAAAAATTTGAGTGGAAGCCTAAAAAAATTGCAAAAAAATCATAAAATTTGGTATAAAAAATGCAACAAAAACTTCTTTTAAATAAATAAAATTTATTACATTGTTAGCAAGTAACCTGTAAACTGTATAAACAGTAAAAATTTTAGATATCTTCAATGGTAAATAAGTATATATGACAATTTTAAATTTTATTATATGAAATAGGCTTAACTCAGAAAATAGCAAATGGTTTTTCAAGATCAAATCTGCAAGGCAGCTAAAAGGTTAAACACACTTTATATATAACAATGAAACTCATATCTATATTTCATATTTTTTATTATTATATCTCTCCTATAACACGGTTTCGCTCTAACACAATTTGAAAATTGCGGAAACCCTCATATAACGGTTTTTACTTAACACATAATGGAAAATTACATTTACTCTCCTACAATACAAAGCATTTTTGTAAATCCACACTATGGACACACATTACACCCACAAAATACAATCATTGGAAAATAATTTGCTAAAATTAGTCATAAATGCAGTTTTGCTAGTTGACCGTAAGAGGGATGATATGCAGTCTATTTTCGATTTTGATTTGAAATTGAATTAATTGGCGACGATTAAGTATTTGTGTAATGGTTATAATGCATTTTTTGTTAACAAAATGTGTTAAAACCGTTCAGTTTAGATAAAAAAAAAAATAAATTTTAAAAATAAAAAAAATAAATTTTTATTCTTCAATAGAGGAATGTAAAGAATAACAAAACTTTTTTATTCATGATTTTTTTTATTTTTTTTGATACATGTTAAGGAACAATTGGTTTTCTAGCGGGTTAGATTAAAGATTTTGTAAAGAGAGCAGAAGATACACAAACTTTAAATGCATAAAGTACAGAAAGTGAAGTTGATATTGTTAAAGAAAAAAGTTTTCTTTCTAATGAAACAATAGTAAGGAAGATATAATTATCTTATGAATGCTATATGGGCTGTATAATTTTTTCTTTCTTTTTGTTTTATGAATGTTGTTTTTTTTAGGGTCTTATGTATATACTTTTTCTTTTTTTTATGTTTTGTATTATTAATATTCTTAATAAAAGTTAAGTTTCTTATATGGAATTAAAGTTTTGTTTTTAATTGGTTTTGGAACATATCTCTCCCTTTTGTATTGGCTCCGGGTCTCATATAACATGGTTTCACACAACACTGTGTTTTTCAGGAACCTTTCTACCATGTTATAAGATTTGATTATAATGAATATCATAGGATCAGGAAGAATTGTTCAATATAACTGTTATTTGTTGTATCTTAGAACATAACGTCCAGAATTGTACTTAGATCCTCCAATTTATATCACAATTTCATACACAGTCATTTGATCTATTGTAAATTTTTAATAAAACAGAAAAAAGCATTTCTGGTCAATATATTGTGAAAATAGCAAAGTTCAGAATATTGTAGGTGCGGTTATCATAAGTATACAGAAGCATCTGTAATTGTTTTTTTAGTCTTTTTCTTATTTTCTTAAAATAATGAGTAAAAATGTTTTTCTTTTTCTTCATAAGAATTAATTTTTAATCAAAGAATGTTCATTCAAATAAAATTATTTTCATATTATTTCTGTAATTTATATATGTACATATAATGACATTATTTACTAGATTTTACACTAACTTTTTCTAACTTATTATATTTTACAGTAGTTTTGATTTGATATTCCATATAAATCCTTTAAAAATGGCAGATAATTTAATTCTCTACATCTATTTGATCTAAATCAATTTTTTCTTCAAAACTTATTTTAGCATTTCTAGCAAAGAAGAAAATTTTTGAACCCTCCTCTCTTTTGATTTATAGAATGAGACAATGTTTGCTTGAGGTCAAGTTGTTAACCTTAAACAAATTCTTGCAATCACTAGTTTTATACCTCATGAATAAGTTTTTATGAACTTCATGGATTAGTTTTTTTTGTATTTAAATAATCCTGAAATCATTAATATTTTATTTAAAACAAAAAATTAAATGGTGATTATGTAAATAAGAGAACAGTTGCCAGAAAATAATTATCAGCTGATTATTTCCCCTCAGTAATCTAAGATGCCAAGTTCAGAGTTGATTGTAAAGTTTTGTATTAGTTGTTTTGCTTCTTGATTAGTACAAATATCTAAATTTTGAAATAAATTCAATGAATGATAAATGAAACAAAAAAACTAATCCACCAATCCAACCAAAGATTCTCAAACTACAAATTAGCAAAGTTCACATAACTGGCCAAACGAAGTAAATATAAATTAGAGGGGGGCCAAAAAATATCAATTTTATTGATTAAATAAATTGATCTAAACTTAAAAATTGAATAGAATGTTTTGGATTTGAGAGGTAATTAAAAATTAATAAAAAATATCTAATCTAAAGCAATTTCATGATAAATATTAGAAAAAATTAAAACAACAAAAAAAAATTAATATTCAAAAAATTTTGGTAAAAAAAAATAAAAAATATATACTATTCCTAAGTTAATTTCAGAGTATATCAGAAATAGAAGTGCAAGTGTATTATCACTTTTCTGGTGTGCAACAAATTAAATCAAGAAGAGTAATTTCTGAATTAGAACTTTTGGAATTAAATGAAATTGTTGATGAGATTATTTTTTTTTTGTAGATATCATTGCAATATGATATATTAATTGCATATTTGGGCAGTAAGCAAATTCGTATTTATAATATCTAAAATTTAACACTTCCAAATTACTAAAATAACTAACTAGCAATTAAGGTTTGTCAATTGTTTTAAGATTCAATTATAAATTCCAAATCCTTATGAGATGGTATCAAGACTTCTCGTAGTAGAGCTACATGTCTGAAATATAGCAAAGATAAAACTTGCACTTTTATCCTGACAAACATTTTTTTATCATTTGTGAAGATCATCTGGCATATTTTCAGTCCTATTGATTATGGAAAGTTGAGGAGGAAACAATCATATCATTCAAAGTATTTCCTTATGCTGAAGCCACATAAATAGGAATCCCACTTTTCATTTTGTAAAAACATTGTACTTTAATGAACAAAGATTCATTCATAAATATCTAGAAGAATCTTTGAGAGGTTTCCCACTTCTGGCATCAGATGAGATGATAAAATTTATATTGTTAAAGAATAATATAGTAACAAGTATTTATGTTTAGTGTTTTGACAATAGAACAAATATTATTTAATTTGTATATTTGAAAGTGATAAGCAAATGTTTTATGATCTGTGAGAATTGAAATCAAAAACTTTTAAATTAACATTAAACTATTATTTCTGAATATATAAAATAATTTTAAAATCAATTTTATTTTATAACAGAGTGTATAATCAAACCCTACAAAATCAGGAGTTTTCCACTATATATCATTATCCATCTTATGAGTTTCCAAGTTATTTTCCAACTTGGCAAGGTTATCATCAGTATTACGGTTATGGTTATGATCCAGTTTCATGTGCAACTTACGATCCTGTCCTTCAACAACAATCACAGGTTAGTTTATATTTTTTACATAAAAGTTAATGATAATATTTGCAGATTATTTTAATACAGATTAATAAATATACAAAAGTACAAAATTTATATTTCACACACACAATGTAATGTATATTTTAAATAATGTTTTACAAATTTAATTTGAAAGCATATATATTCAGAAAAACTTAGATTTGTTTATTTACATATTAGTTTTATCTACAATGTGTCATTCTAATTTTTTTTTTTTTTTTTAACATAACTCTCAATTTCCAGAAGATTTATGAACTTATAAGTCTACATGCTTTTCCACTCTTGGAGGAGTATTGAAATTCATAATGCTGTGATATTATGTATTATGAATATTAAAAATTGGTCATGTTGCCAATCTTCATTGTATTATTCCCCTGGAAAAATTTTTTTAATTAACAAATGAAATCATTGCATAAAATAATTTTTTATTTCAAAGCTCATAATTATTAATATGTTATATTATCATCAGACTAATTGAATTACAACTGTAATAAGTATTATGCTGAATATTTTCTACAAGTACAGTCAAAGCCGATTATTAGGGAGTCGGCTATAAGTGAAGTTCAGATATAAGGAAGCGTCTAGTCCCAGCAAAAACCCATTTTTTGTGTGTATTTTTGTTGGATATAGTGGATTCGGAAATAATGGAAAATTCAGCTATAAGGGGGAGAATTTTTTTGCCATTATTAATAGTTAAAAAATTAATGAATACAAATTAAAACTGTAATTCCTCTAAAAAGACAAAATCTGCAGGAAGCATTATACTCTATAAATGGCACCACCTAATAATTTGTTATATAAGTTTGTAGATCAAATCATTCATAGTTTGATAACCTGCCTGTTGATATATTCTTCAGTATTTACCTGTCATATTAATGTCTTCAAACTGTCCTATAAATGTCTGAATTCCATCAAGGTGCAATACTTCAGAAAATTCTTCCATTCCTTGTTCAGGTTGACCAATCATTTCAAAATCAAAACCACTTTTTCCTTTATAAGATGGGAAAAATTTATTATTTTTCCCATCTTATACAGATATTTCCTTTTGATATTTCTATGGACATTGTTTGGGAATAAAAATATTTTCCATGTTGAGCAGGTTTATGATTTGTATCCATGTCCAGTTTAGATAGGTTTTACTATATATGTAGTATCAGAAAAATTATATATATATATATAAAATTCAATAATCATAAGTCCCCAGTTTCAATATGAATGTTGATATAATGAAAGTTAAAAAGATAAATACAATCTATACTTTTATTTTTTCATTAATGGAAAACTTTGATTAAAAAATATTTCTTATATCAAGCTTTATAAATTTAATCCTATTCTAAAATTTCTCACTTAGTGAGGAACTTTAGAATAGGATTAAAATAAGATTATTCTGTTTTTTCATAAATAGAATAGGATCGTTAAAAAAATAATGATGAATACAAAATTGAAACTTGCCACTTTTATTGTAATCTTTAAAAAAATTCCAAAGCATTGTTCTAAGCTTTGAACTTTAACTAACAATTATCATTATGTTCTGTGGCTGATGATGGCTTCCTTGAAGCTGAAAGCATTACTATTGTATTTATGTATTAATTAAAAAGTGATTTTACTGTTTTTAAGCTTGAATTTTATTTGCATATGATATTGATTAATAGGTTATTTTATAGCTGAACGATTATGATAAATTTTATTCAATATTGTATATCAGATTAACTGTAAGAATTCAAAAGAGGAATTATTAAGAAATTAGTTTTAAATTTAAATTATTGACTAGTATTTGTAGCTGTTAATATTTGCTTAACTTTTAATATTATTGTTAATTTGCAGAGTCACTAGACCGTTAGGCGTAGTTATAATTAATAGAATTGCATTCGTTCAAATCCGTGACTTTGCAGTAGCACTGATATGACATCCTAGTGATGTCATCTGCTGTTGAGTCATTGTTATTCATATGACAAAAGCATTTTATAACGTCATCCATTGTTATATCATGATGGTATCATCCTGAATTCAAACATTGCTCACAGCAATTTAAATGAAGGCATTTTCATTGTCATCCCAAAATGCTCCACCCCTTTCACTACCTCAACCTAGGATAACCTATGCTACCTGCGAGGTTATGGAAAGTCTTTAGGTAAAGTGTGGTTCTGAGAGATCAAATGATATGGAAGTCTTTGGGGAAGACACAAACAGATATTCAACTGACATCATGATATGATGATGTAATTCTAACTGATATCATGTTGACTCCATTTAAATGTTTTGTCACAATGACTTTGTAGGTGAGACTATGTAATGCCAATCTGAATTTGAACAAAAATTTAAAGGCCTTATATATGATATTCTTCTTATCAACCCAAAATTCTTGCACCTGGGGGCATTTCACTAATTTCATAATTTTTGGGGGTCTGGAGTCAATCCGTACCTCCTTTCAAAATTTTAAGTTCCTACCATGCCCAGAAATACCCAAACAATTCATACAGAATATAAATATATGTAGATAAATAACTGTTATTTCTGTGATTTATTTTGTGTGTAAGTGTGTAAAATTGTTAAATTAGCAAAAGATGCAATTTATTTAACTCTATTTTTTTAAACTATTGGGAGTTTGTAAATTAGAGTTAAAGATGGCTAGGTCTTAGTCAAAAATGTTTCTCAAGTGTTAATGTTATCAAAGTGTTTGTTTGGACTGCTAAAGAGTGCTATAGTTAACTCTCTATTTGATCTATTTTTTTAAAAATGCTTTAATGGATGACACTTTTTTTATTAGTTTGTTAACCTCTAATTTTACTGTACTTATTTCTAGAATATGTAAGCCAAATTTTGTCTAAATCAGTGGTTTCCAAGCTTATTTGGATTACTTCCTCTTTTCAGAAAAAAATTACTTGGTGCCCATTGGAAAAATTTTTTGTGAATCAAGCATATCAATACTATATTGTCTACATTTTTTCTTAATTTTAGTCATGATGATATCTGTAAAATAAAAAAAAAATAAACTTTGTGTTCATTTATCATAATAGGGATATGAAATTATCAAGACAGATAACAATTTATATACTTGAAAAAGTGCAATTTCTCTACTGAATTTAAAATTTTTTTACAATAGTTGTGTTGTTAGAATAGCATCCATGACATCAGGTATACAATAGTTTTGCATAAGGCAGCAAAAGACAAACAAATTAAAATACTAATAAAACTAATAAACTGGGTTTTGTTCTTTACTTAGATATATGTATTTGATATTAAGTTGTCAGATATCAAACTAAATTTATCAAGAAATAATTTAACAAAATACATTAATATTCAATTAAAAATCAATTAATATTTTTGATTTAGTTTGTCCTTATTTAAATAATTATTACTTATTAACACATGCCATATTTACCAGTTAACACAAATGATTCATTAGATATTAAATATCAATAATTAATAGTTTTTTACAATTTCATTCCCCTGTTTTTGTTAATATTGTAATAAAAAATATGACACATATATTGACTGTGCACTTCAAATAGTATTGTACCAAATATAAGGCTGTTATGATTTTATTATTAGTAAGCATCAGAAGAATAGAAACATATGGTAGACAAAAGTTTTTCTCTGGGACTGATGAGAAAGGTTTTTAATTCTGAGCCCGAGGGGAAAAAATTTTCAGTACTGTCCTTCCTATGGTTAATTAGCATGTAAAAAAACAAATTGTGGGATGATGTCTTAGCCCCTGTGAATCCCAGTCCCAGGGAATTTTATCCATCATCATCCCCTTCTTGTTGGCCGTGATGGTAAACATGTAAGAAAATGTATAAAAATAACTTATGTAAATTGGTGTTTCAATAAAACAACAATAATACAATTTGCTTTGTATATAATCCATAATCCATAACGATTGAAGATAGTGAATGTGAATTAAAATTTTTAAATACTTATTGCACTTGCACTATTGTTAACTGCTTTTCACACAATTCAGAAACAATCTAAATTAAATTTTATCCATGTCACCTATTTATAGTATCCTATTGTAAACAAGTCATTAAACAAATATATTCCTGCTGATGCATACTGGACTTCCCAACAGAGTGCAACACACTTACCTGCCAGCATTTGCTTGTTACAACCCATTGGCAACTTGACCACTGATTGGTTATAATTTGAACTTTGTGTTTTTGTATGGAAAATAAACTTCACTGTGCTGCTTAGCAGCATGAAATAACATTTTCTTATCATTGCAGAAATGAAACATGGACAGTTTTGCTAAAAATTTAGTGCATTCATATATATATAACATTCCAACTTTCAGAATTATACACATTTTTAATAGAAATATTCTTTTTGAATAATCCTACATTTATAAATATTAATATCAAATATTAAAGATTTGTTTAAATTAATTTTCTTTTTTTAATAAAATTAATTTTAAATATGTAATTTTTTAGGAGAAAACAGAAATTGAAGGAACTTTGTTTGTTTATGAAAGGTAAGTTAGTTATTTTCATAATTTCAGTTTTAATAAATAAATATCATATACAGGTAGCTTTTGACTTATGACTGGCTTTGGTTCAAACCTTGCTGTCATAAATCAGAGCAATTGTAATAGGATATGCCCAAAATTTATGGATTACCCACAATCAATATTTATCATTATACTCCACTGTATTGCAATATTTTTAATGAACACAAAAATACAAGAACCAAACATAAAAAAAATGTCTTTGTATATAAGACTGGTCAGGGACTTTAATCTTTTGTAAATTGCATTGTTCAGTTACAGAATTTATCAATGTCATTGCTTTTGTTAATGTAAGTGATTGTAAGTCAAGGGTAACCCCTTGACTTACAATCACTTACATTAACAATTATGTAACTTGTATTTTATTAATGTATGAATTTGGACATAATCATTAACAATTCAAACCCAAGTCAAATTAACCCCTAGCATAATAATTCTGAATTAAACTAATTTTAATGATTAGTTTTTCAAATTAAGGCTTTGATGCCACCATCTATTGAGTTTATAATTAATTAATTTTTAAATTTAAATTAAGGTGGTGCCATCTAATATTTAATAATCAGATTAGAATTTTTAATTTTTCCTGAAATAAAATTTTGCCACTGCACTAGAATTGAACCAGGATCTTTGGGATAGTGCTCCAATGTCTTAAAGTTAGACTATGGCAGCTTCTAGCAAAATTCCATCTTGGGAAGCTTATTTAATGATCAGTTTGAAAACTTATTGGACAAAGCCAATACTAGGGCTCCCAGATGGTATTATCTATGTAGCCATGATCCCTCATGGCAAATCTGGGCAGACAGACTTGGCTGAAGTCAGATAATATCTTAATATTTTAAACTCAAGCACATTTTAGCAGTAATTATGCACACTACTATTTATTTAGTGGAGCACTTTCAGTACAAGACAATCTTCAGCATTATAAACAATAGGATCAAACTTACAAATTTATAAGTTTGATCCTATTGTTTATAATGCTGAAGATGGTCTTGTACTGGAAGTGCTCCACTAAATGAATAGTGGTATGCATAATTACTGCTAAAATGTGTTTGAGTTTAAAATATTAAGTTATAATAAGTCTAAGCAGAAATAATTTTAAGGAGTCAGATAATATACTCTAATTGAAGCTAACTAGGAGAATAGCATGGAAAATTTGACTTGGAATATTTGGTTTAATGTTATTTCCTTTGTTAACTTCAATTTAAAGGAATTCCAAAATGCATTTTTCTGCAAAGTGTTTGCAGAACCTTTTTCCAATTTAAACAATAAAGATAATTTTTAAATACATTCTCTCTTTCTGTTAACATATAACAGTTTATCACATTCATAATGTTACATATATTCAGACTTCTGATAAATACATACCTAAAAATTGTCAATTTCAATAAATCTTATTATTTTTTGAAATTTATAATTAGCTAATACAAGATATTTGAATTTTTTATATTTTAGAGGTTAAATTAGGAGGTTAGTTTGTAATTTATACACAGATTTGCTTATATATGAGTATATTTAGTATTTACCGTATATTATGTGTATATTTAAATTTAAATAAATTTAAATATCACGTAGGAAAGCAACTTGCTCTTTATCATATATGTAATAAAATAAGCTCACTTAGCAATAATTGTAATAATTAATAAAAATCAATAATTACTGCAATAAATTTATATAGAACTTGCTAAGTGAGCTTATTTTATTACATATATTAAATAAATTTATAATTTAAATTATATACGTTAATTTGACACAGAAAAACTACAAATGAAACTTTAAATTTTCCGAAATGTAATTTATATAACTCTCATGTTATTTTCTGAAATTGCATTTTTCCAGAAATTACAAAAAAGGAGCATAGTGTTGAGGATAGTTAAATTAATTGTTTAGAGTTTACTATATGTTTGTATTATTTAATGCTGCTTATAAGCAAGATATTGCTAGTTTGCATAAAATAACTTATGTATGCAATTAGTAGGTCTTGAAAAAATAAACACAGAAAAATTTTATGTAAGCTAGATGTATGCACTACAAATTATAGAATACTTATACTAAATAAATAAAGTTCAAAAGATTAAATTTGTTCAATTATTACTATTGTTATTACTTCCATATTAAAGTTTTTAGTTCTTGATTTATTTTTTAATTTTTTCTTTTGTGTTTTAAATCCGAATATAAAAATATGGCAGATTTTTTAATTAAAATTAAAAGCAGTGATTTTGTTTTTAGGTCACAAAAACCTTATCATGGATTCATTATAATGAATCGATTGAATACAACTAATCTTACTGAACCTATAACTGAAGAAATTGAATTCCAGCTTCAAAGTCCTTTTCTTTTATATCGCAATGTTAAATGTAAGTATAAAATTATTATATTTAAAAAAATTAAATTTGATTAGTTAATTACGTTTCTTAAAAAATACTGAAATTCTTTTCTTTGAAATCGAAAAACCGACTTATATTACTTTAAAGAAAATTTAAATTTGTATTTTACATAATATTATCTTTCGTACATATTTGCATTTTCTATCAGAGTCTAATCATTATAAGAAATTAATGTTTTTAACACTGTCATCCAGTATAGAAAAGTTTGAGTTTAAATTGACTAAACATATGATATTAAACTGTTTTATCATTTTTTGTATGAAATTAAAAAAAAACCAGTAACCACTATAAAATTCAGATATTTTCAGTAGGAACCATTTCCTATCAATAACAAATCAATTATTGTACTTAGAAAAGACTTTTTTTGAGTGGACCAAAAATTTTTCAAAAAATGGCTTGAAATTGGTGACTTGGGGAATAAAAATTTTAAAAATATCTTATCTGAAAATTCCAAATTTATATATATAATTATTAGAAATATTAATAAAAAAATATATGTATTCAAATTCTTATTATTTCGCAATTTTATTAATAAATTTGGGAAAATTTGATTAATTTTAGCATCATAGTTTTCAAGCAATGGCAACTTGAATACAATGAATAAGATCAGCAGTTATGGTAGGAAAATGATGTTCAGTCAATTAATGTGAGAAATGCCTGAATGTAAACAAAAATCAACTGATTTGTAATCTGGCTTATATAAACTATTATTTATCTTGTAATCATCAATTTTTATATTATTTTGCAAATAAAAGAGATGTATTTGAAATCATTAATTATTATGGTAAATAATTTATTTACATGTATATTTTTGTAAAATAAAAATGTTTATGAAAAACAATGAAGTCCATCTTAATGGGTAGAAGTTTAATGTGCAGATTTTTATTCAAAATATGGGTATAAGAAAAAAATTTATTCTGGTTAAGATTAATAGAAAAATATAATTAATTTTAGGATAATCACTGTCAGCAAATCCTCAATGACTGTCAAGCTCACATCATTGTTAAATTAGTTGAATATTCAAGTTCTCAGTAATTTGGTAATTTTAATTTTGAAAGCTTGCCATGAAGATGATTATTGATATATTTTCCTATTTTTCTTTGAAATTTTATAAATTTTTATAATTTAAATTATTTAATACAGGCAGTTTCTGATTTATGTAGATTTGTACTTATGCAAAGGTTCTCTGACTAAAAACAAAAATATACCAATTATAGTGAATAAAGCTATAATGCAATGATACATGCATTTTTTTCCTAATTTATTCATTTATTATATGTATATATGTTTATGGGCTTATTAGATTATTTTTAATAAACTAAAAAACTGAAGATGATGGGACTCTGAACTGAATCCAAATTCCCCAAGATGGTAAGCAACTGCTTTACTATGCAACTTATATAACCTGTTCTATGCATTCGACATGTATACACGTCAAGATGGCAGAACAAAAAAAAACAATAAAAAATAATAATAAATGATATAAATAAAATTCACTCATGAGTTATATAGTGAAACTATCTTGGTGCGGTTTTTTCATTGGATGAAAATATGTGCCTCCAATGATGGGTTCTAAATTTTCTGATTGCTGAAATTTCTTTTTAAATTCCGTTCTAAAGATAGAAAATGTGAATGGATTGTATTTGTAGAATTTGATCATTTTTCATCAAATCTTATCGATTCTGTTTTTTATTCTATTATATTTTAATAATCTTATTTTAATTTTGGGGTGAGATAAATTTATTTTTGAAATTTTAAGTAAAACATGGAATTTTGGTATGATGAACTGTAAAATTCTTAAAATTGAAAAAATTTTGCCAATAATACAAAAATTTTGGTTAATCTGTTAAAACATAGAATATTTTTATTTATTTAGTCATTTATTGTTTTATTTTGACAGATTTAGTAAAATTGTGAAGAAGTTAATGCTGATCTATCCTATTATTATGCTAATATAACTAAAGACAAAAGCACCACAAGCAGTTGAGAAAACAATCATTAAAAACTTTACTAAAACAAATGTTTTCGGCTAATTAGAATTAGCCGAAAATGTTTGTTTTAGTAAAGTTTTTATGATTGTTTTCTCAACTGCTTATGGTGCTTTTGTCTTTAGTTATATTAGTAAGAGTTTAAGCAGTGAATAATAAGTAAACTATTATTATGCTCTCCATTATTATTTCTTATTATTTTCATTATTATTTAATGTAGTATGTTTTAGTTTGAGGTAACTCACTTTACATTCTCTGTCTGATCAGTTAGAAACTACGAATTATGGACTAGAAGTCTCTCTCTCCCGATAAACTCTCTCAGCTCTTGATGTCATTTATTCTAAATAATTTACCTCTAATCTGGTGTGAGAATATAAGAATGATCTCTTATTGATGTTTTATTTGGTAAATAAATAATTGTAAAGAGGATGATATGAATTGATTACTCTGCAAACTGAGAAATTTGAGCTTGTTGCTTATGTAAATGTAAATTATTATGTAAATGAGACAAGCTCAGGACTGTAAAAGTCAATTGGATAAAAACACATGCGTCAACTGACACAGAATGGTGTTGTATTGCATTGGAGCTGATTTGTGACTTTTCTTGTAAGATCGGCCATTGCTTAAGTTTGTATCAGAGAGTGGAGGTGGTAGAATTAATTAATATTTAAGGTTATATTTATTATTGTGTTAAATATTTATCTTATTTAGTGCTTATCTTTATTAGACTTTTAAAGTTATTAACCTTTGAGAGCAGTTTGTTAGAGTTTTATTGTGAAATAGCTCATTCCATACTGTTTTCATTCTTTATCATTCAACACAATCATGTTGTATCACTTCAACCATACTCCTCCAGTATTTCATATCAATTGCACTGAAATGCTTTTTATTTCTTTAACATTTGGAAAACCCGGGTTAACCCCCAAAGCTTCCCTTTGATTTGGACTCGCACATCAGCTATTTTAGCCACTGTCTGGATCGTAATTTCACCAGAAACTTGTATTTTTATCTTATTCTGTATAAGCCAATCAAAAACAAATACATTGCATCCATATTAAATATAACTTATTAATCCAATTAATAACTTACTGAACTAATATGAACAATATAAATTGTCCCTTATTGCCGATAAAACTCCACCACAAACTTCTTTAATGCTAATCCCAACAACAGTTCAGGACAAAACACCATACAACAGTCACCAGTATTACAGATGACAAGAAAATAACACCAATGTAAATAATTCAGCACAGTTTCAAAAGTGGAAAATATAGTATATTTTACTAAACTTGAAGATTTTCAGCTTTATTAAGCCATCTTCAGCAAATCATACATAACGTATGTATGATTTGCTGAAGATGGCTTAATAAAGATAAAAGATCTTCAAGTTTAGTAAAATATACTGTATTTTCCACTTTTGAAATTGTGCTGAATTATTTACATTTAATAAGAAGTGGGATGAAATTATGCATTGATAAATAACACCAAAACAGTCCAAAATAATGCAGAACACATCAGTCACTAGTACACCACTAGACCAGTACGATGTATATGATACTAAACAGGAACATCACTGTACAGCGAAAGAAGAAGAGGGACCACCAATGCCGACTACCAACAACTTTTTTATCTCACGACTAATTTAAATAATAAAAACAAAAACATTTATTGATACTAACAAGGACTATTTAATTACATCCCACTTTCTTTCTTATTAGATACTAACAAGGGGAGAGGTCTTTACAAAATTCTTTACACTGCAAAACACTTACAAGGGGAGGACACATTGAGAATGCATTCAATAAAAAGTATTACTAACAAGGGGAGGACACAGCTGACTTATTTGAAACACATGGATATGCTAACAAGGGGAGAACACAGCTGATGAATGATAAAGGTGAAATTACACATACAAGGGGAGGACACAGCTGACATCTTAATAATGGTTTCAAAATTATTATATATTTTACATGCATTTATTTCACTTACAAGGGGAGGACACAGCTGACCCTA
Source organism: Olivierus martensii (assembly GCA_000484575.1). Classification (NCBI taxonomy): domain Eukaryota; kingdom Metazoa; phylum Arthropoda; class Arachnida; order Scorpiones; family Buthidae; genus Olivierus; species Olivierus martensii. Next base: position 19,384 of record AYEL01068595.1, on the reverse strand, counting down.
GATTTGATCCGCTTGCATATGGTGAAAATACATCAAAAATGAGTGAATACGTTATATTTCCTTAAGAAAATTCTTATTCTCTGAAATTTTTTTGTATTAATTAAACACACTTGGTCATCGACTTTCGACTAACTTCTGTTCTGACTGACAGGTTTAAGTCGATCTGGTTGTATGTCGGCCATATATTTATTAACAATATTTTTTAACCTTTCTAATCTTTTTATCTTTATAATTTATTTTTATAATCTTTTAAATTTACAATATATTGTAAATTTAAAAGGGCTATGTTGCCAGATGCTCCCATAGTTATCATACATGCAGTTGACTGATTTATTATTAATTTATTTATAATTTGTAATTTGTTTTTTTTTGTAGTTGTAAATCGATGACCAAGGTTTCTTTTTTCTTCTCTTCAATAAATTTCCCACAGTTTTAAAACTTCTAAGAGCATCCAGAAGTATTTCAAACTGCCTTTCAGTTTGCCTAATATCCCCTTGCCTGAGACTAATTCCACGTTCATGGGGAGCCATATTCCTATTTTTCTGTTTCGACAAAGTCTCCTTAGAAATATTCTCTATGAGCCTTTTAGCATAACCATGCTTTTTTTCAATTTCCAAGATCTTTCGCATTTCTTCTTCAAATAATGCTTGAGGGTTATATATAAAATATAATTTTAGTATATTAATTTTATTTTTGATTTTGTTTCATAAAATTATAAAAAATTTTTATACCCTTAGATAGTCATTTCAATCCCAGAATCTTGGATATTTTTGGATAATTTCAATCTAGGGAATGACTTATAATCCTGGGATTTCAGAATCTTGAGATTGTTTTATAATATTCATCATAACATATTATGATGAATGTTATAAAATATTAATATGTTATAATATATTATAAGACCTCTTCATTTATTTATTCTGTTATAGGCATAAATATTGTTTAAAAGGCTTGATAGCATTTATATTTTTCCATATTTTTGTTACTAAACAATTTTTTACATTAATTAAATTATATGATATAGAAATATTGCATAAATTTGATTAGAAATAGCTTTTTCACTTGTTTTTATACCATCTGCAATCCTGTTGAATACTAATTGACAGAATATTCTATTGCCTATCATAAGCCACCCATACCTATAGAGATGGCTAAAGTCTTAATTGAACCTAGCAATCTTCTGATACCCTAATTCATCAATCTATAAATTTTTCTATAATTATCACAATTTTCTATGAAAAATATTAAAAAATTGCAATATGCAAAATGCGAATTAGTGCATCATCTATGAGGCTCTGTAATAAATAATGGAAATTTTATGCTGCTTGTTATTAATAAAAAAATTAAATAATTTCAAAGTTTAATGTAATAATAATATTGTTTTAACACATTGATTCCAGATATCGAAAAAATTTCCATTGGGAGACTAAATAATTTCAAAGTTTAATGTAATAATAATATTGTTTTAACACATTGATTCCAGATATTGAAAAAATTTCCATTGGGAGACAAGAATATGTGAAAAAACAACATTTTTAATTTTTTTAATTAGATGAAAAATTAAAAAAAAATTGCAAATTTTGTCAAATTATCAACAAATTTTGGTATAAAAAAAAATGTTTAATTTTTCAAACATATTTTGAAATTTATATATATTCTTCTTCCTTTTCATTTGTTGAGTTATGGGTTGAGTCCCTTTGAACAAAGTATCTCCAGCTAACTCAATCTCTGGCCATTGGTGTCCAGAAGTCGGGAGATTTGCCCTTTTTTTCAAGGATTGCAGCCAATTCTCTTGATCTTCCTGTTCTTGATCCTCCTATCATCTGTGCAAGGCTATATGAGGCAATCTATGGAGGTAACATTCTCTGAACATGACCAAACCATCTCAGTTGTTATCTCAGAATGAAATTTATGAGATTTTCTTTGCAGTTTAATTCCTGTTTAAATTGATAATTTGTCTTATATTCAGTCCAGTGTGCTTTATTAATTTTGCAAAGATATTTCATTTCAAAAGCTTCAATCATTTTAATTTCTTTCTTTATGTGTCTCCAAGTTTAGCAAGCACAAATTGCTGATGGATACAATAATAGCATTTGAAGAGTTTTATTTTAAGGTTTTGAAGATCTTGTTGTTATTCCAGATTTTGTTTAGTTTATTCATGTTTGATTATGCTATGCTGAGTCCATGTTTAACTGTTTCTGTATTGTTTAAATTTTGAATTGAAATTTTGAAAATGTTGCCAAGGTAAATAATGGATTTCACTTATTCTATAATTTTATTTTCTAGTTATATTGAAATAGTTTCTTCTTCTCTTTCCAATTTTCATTATTTTAGTCTTGCTTGTATTGATTTTCATTTCAAATTTTTTACAAGTATCATTTAAAAGATTAATTATTTTTTCTGGATGAGTGGTTATAATTAATATGTCATCAGCATATTTTATATGATTAATGTTTTTTGCCATTTATGTTTATTCTGGGTTCCTTAGTGATAGTTTTGCATATTTCATCCAGGTAGATATTGAATAAATAGAGTGAAGGTGGGCATCTTTGCATAGCTCTCTTTTCATCAGTTTTAAAGTTATTAAATCTAACAGTTGCTTTTCTGTTTTGATAAAAATTTGTAAGAAATGTAAGTATTTCTTTATCTAATGATTTGGAATTCAGAAGATTGATTAATTTATTTCTATCCACTGAATCAAATGCTTTCTTGAAGTTGATTAAACTACAATATAAAGGATGGTTGTGTTCCCAGCATAATTTGGCTATTACATTAAAGGCAAAAATATGATCAATAGTATATCTCTTTGCTCTAAATCCTGCTTGTTCTTTTTCAATTATTTCATCATTAAGGATTTGATTTGGTTTTGAATGATTCAGATAAATACTTGATAGCAATGGATTAGAAGAGTGATGGGTCTGTACTGTAATTCTCAAAAAAATCATTTATCTCCCTTTTTGTATATGTGTGTAATTTACATTATCAGAATTATAAAAATTATTAATATAAATTGAAATTCCTATTATTTCATCAAAAAATGCATTAATAGTTCTGGGAAGTTAATTAAGTAGTATAATGTCATTTATAATGGGAAATGGAACTGTATCAAATTGCATGGGAAATTTGTTGATATAAAACAAATAAACAGATGAAATTTAAAAAATATATATATTTAGAACTATATTGTTCTTTTGATGATATTTTTTGTAAAATTCTTATTGTCTGAACTCAGAAATTTCCATATATTTATTTCAGATACTATGAGATCAATTCCAGCAATAATTTAGCAAAGAAATCAACATATTTTGTTTTTTCTTTTATATGAAATTATGTTTTTATAATAGTTCATTTAATTTAGTTTTTTCTGAATAAATTATAAGTGGAATAAAATATTCTTTGTTTTCAATATTTACTAAAAATATAATTATTTTATTTCATAAATATAGAAAAAAATAATAATCTTCATTTGACAAAATGAACAAATAACATAATAAAGTATTGATATACAATGTGGAAAAGCTAGCACTGTAATATTTATATTGCAACATGTTCGATGGTCAAAGATCAAATACATGTTTTGGAGACAATATAAACATACTTGTCATATTTCAATTACAATTGAGTGGATAAATATTTTAATTAAAAATAAAAAACCATAAAAGTTTACAAATAAAATATTTAAAAAACCAGTACATAAAGATAATACAAAAAAAAAAAAAAAAAAAAAAAAAAAAAAAAAAAAAAATCATTAAAAAAAAAAAAAAAAAAGCAAAAACAGGTCTATTCCAAATGTGTGTATTTTTGAAATACAAAATTTTATTCCAAATACTTCCAAAATGGAAATATTTTTGAATATAAATAATGCAAGAAATTATAAAAAAAATTAGTCAATTTAACATTGAAATGTCTTGATACACCGATATAAAATGTGCAGTCAATGCCAAGATGTTTTAACATATAGGCATCAACATGCTAAAAATATAAATCTTAATTCAAAACTGTATTTTATAATATATAAAAAATTTCGCTTTCCCAACAGAAAATACTTTAAAATTAAAAATTTACTAACTCTTAAATATGCTGCAGACAACCAGCCACTTTTGTTAGAACTGCTTCCCCACCACCAATCTCTATATATTGAAGGTTCTGCTATCTTCATTCTATCTGTTGTCTTAAGATCAAATTCTTCTGAATCTGTTGCATTATGATCCCACAAAATATCACCATCAACTGGTTCAGAATCATATTCCTAAAAACATCAATTTAAAATAATGTATTTAAATTTTTAAAATTATATAAATACATTAAATTTTTTTTAAATATACCCCACAAGAAGAACCAGATCTCCAGCTACAACTCCTTTGACTATGATAGAGCTCACTGTCAGATGAAATTTCTTCTTCTGATGATGATAAACTCACTTCTTGACTTTCTTGTTCAGAGAGCCCTTAATATAAAAATTATGACTGCATTTAATATTTATTATTTAATTGAATAATCTGTATTAAATTTATTATTATTATTATTTATTTTTAGAATTTTATTCACTTAAATAACAGTAGCTAAGTATTTTCCACAAATAAATTATAAAATATTAAGACATATTTCTTTATATCTGCTTATAGACTTATATTACATATGTCAGTGGTGTTCAACCTGTTGATCGCAATCGACTGATCGATCGAGGAATGATTTTTGGTCAATTTCTTGTTTATTCCTCCTTATTTACAAATTTAATTAAAACTGAAAACATAATATTTTATTTATCACAATTTTTATTATTTTTTAAGTGTATTGCTATTATTTATTTATTTATTTTTCATTAAAATTGTCAAATCAGTAATTTTTTTTATTTAGATATATACAAATGAAATTTCCAATCTTAACTGATATTGAACAAAAAGTTCTGTCGTTTTTCGGATCAACATATTTGTCAGAATCCACTTTTTCAAATATGAATGTCATAAAAAATCAAGAAACCAAATTATAAGTGATCATTTGGATGATTGTATATGATTGGCCACTTCTTCATATTAACCTGACTATGAAAAATATTTCAAGTTCCAAACAATGCCAAATTTCACATAAACTTTGCTTTTCTTAAATCAACTAGCATTTCCTGTAACTTATGAGTTTGTAATTAATCTATTGTTTTTTCTAACTTTTATTCCAATATATATGTTTTATTTGTATTAAAATAATTAAAAGTGATAAATAAATTTTTAAATATACAAAAATAGTTTTTAGGGCTGGGAGAGTGAGTTCTCTGAAGTGAGTATGTGCATTTAATTGCATAGTTGTGTGTAATCAGATATTATGTTTGGGGAATGTGATTTATATAAGAGAGTAGATCGCCAAATAACTTAGTATAGAAAAGTAGCTTGCATAGTAGAAAAGATTGAACACCACTGACATGTGTTGTGGCCAAAGAAAGAAACACAACAACTTTTCTGACAATAATCAATATTTCTGTATATTGGACATTATTATCAAAAACTGATGATATTTTGTCAATCACTGTAAACAATGTGTAAGATTCTCAAAAATGACAATGAAAATTGCTTAAATTTATAAGAAAAACTACAAATAGGCTGCAGTCCTCAGTACATCCCAAAGAAAACAATCTCAATATTATGTTAATTACAAATAAGGCAGTTCTGATATAAAAACTGTACATATTTATTATATAAAAACTATACATTTAATAATATACAAGTAGTAATCTTCAAGAATAAAATAAGAATTGCATATTGATATCATCCAGATATTTTTATCAATCATCAAGATTAGAAAGCCAATACTAAAACATTATATTAATTTTTAAATGCTAATTAATAATCTCAGGTCTTTCTGGGCAAGGGGATTCATGTTCCAATGATCTTTCTGAGCTGTTGTTAGTTCAACTTTTCCATAGAGACTAGAAGTTAGGTACCATTTTTCTTGCTCTTATGGTTATCTTGAAGCCTCAAAACATCTGGAAGTTCCCTCATCCGACAATAACTTTGTTGGCTGATCACCATTATGATGAATTCGATTCCTAGATTTTCAAATTACAAAGGATAGCTCTATGGTTTGCATGATACAATTTCTGTATTGAATAATGAATAAAGAGCAAGAAAACAGAAGTATGAATGACTGATGATAAATGAAATATAAGGATAGAGATTGTTGTGAAGAATGTGAGCAGACAATGAAAAGAAATGAATAAAAACTTGTAAATAAGATATCCAAGTACAATAGGTCTCCAACTTACATATTAATTTGTCCAAAATATTCCACATAAATCAATAATGCTCAAATTCTATATACACAATTGGGTGTATTAGAAAATAAAAAGCCATAAATGATATTTATATAAAAAAAGTAAATTTTTTAATGAAATTTTCATTGGCATTTTATGGAAATTCAACAAAAATAAAAACTTATGCATTCATATATATCTGAATGCATGTAAGTCAAAGAAGTACAGTATATGCTGAATGTGTTGTGTGTGAATGTGACTTTTCAAAAAGTGTGTGCACTTGAATGTGTGAGGACATTGTGAAAATATGGTTTGGAGTAGGATATAGTGAATGAATAAGAAGGTAGTTTGAATATGTCAATGAATGAGAGAATGAAAAAAAAATGTATGATAAAGTACAGATGTGCAAATGACAGAATGATGTGCACAATCTTTCCCTACAGTTCATTTTAAAGATGAAGCTGAGCTGCAAAGGTTGTTTCTAGTTGCTGCATATTCTCCTATAGATGGTTCAAGTTAGAATTAGAAAGACAAATTCTGGTGTAAATGGAATGATGTACTGGATGAATATCATGGCAATGCATATGATTGAATAGCAGGGTTAGTGTGGTGCAGCAGAATTAGTTGAGAAGTGTCATGAACCTAGAGTGTATGACAATGGAATATAACTGTTAAAAATTTGTACTGACAAGGGGAGTGCCAACCAAGGCCCCCTCTGATTTTGCTGATTTTTACATGTTGTATCCTCCCACAAACCAATGGTAAAGTAATACGATGCAACTCTCAAGCATTCCCAGAAAAAAGGGATTAAAGTTTTCTGTATTCTTTACATACCGTGTAATATCAATTTATCAAGTGCTGTCGTAGCACAATGCATTTGGCATTTGATTACTATCACACATCATTTTCGATGCGGGTTCAAATCGCGTCTAATTTTTTTTTCTTTTTTTAATTGAAAATGAAGTGGATTATTGCTTAATGTATTTTTATTAATGAGAAATTATTATTTTAGAATTATTTTATTTGTTTGCTATACTCTTTAAAGTTTTTGTCACAAATATTAAATACACATATAAAGGAATGTAATTAAACTTTTTTACACAAAACATTTATTTTAATTAACAAATACAGATTATATTTTTATTTGTTGTTGGGATTCTCCTTGATCTCTAAGGTTAATGTGTAGCTATTCAGATGATATTCATCAAAAAGGCATCCAAAACAGAATACTGTTTTATAATGTGCACATCTTATGAACCCTACACTCACAAATCCCTTGAAATTAACTGCATATTCCCACAAACATCTGGGGAACATTTGTGGGAATGTACAGTTAATTTCAAGGGATCCCACAAACATTCCTCAAGTGCAATAAAACTCTGAAACTTAATTACTTGTAAACTGTCACAAAATTTTTGCAATATGAAAGTATCAATACAACAAATACTTTTGTACTGTTTGGGTTAGAACTTTGTTCCCTTGTGTTATAATAACTCCTTTGTTAAATAGGATAGTGTTGCAAGTATGCAGAAAAGACAAAGGTTTTTATGAAAATATAATCTGTATCTGTTAATTAAAATAAATGATTTTGTTAAAAAAGTTTAATTACATTCCTTTATATGTGTATTTAATATTTGTGACAAAAACTTTAAAGAGTATAGCAAACAAATAAAATAATTCTAAAATAATAACTTCTCATTAATAAAAATACATTAAACAATAATCCACTTCATTTTCAATTAAAAAAAAAAAATTAGACAAGATTCGAACCTGCATTGAAAATGATGTGTGATAGTAATCAAATGCCAAATGCATTGTGCTACAACAGCACTTGACAAATTGATAATATTACACAGTATATAAAGAATATAGAAAACTTTAACCCTTTTTTTCAGGAATGCTTGAGAATTGTGACGTATTACTTTACCATGGGTTTGTGAAAGAATAGTACAACAACATATATAAAAATTGGCAAATTCAGAGTGGGCCATGGTTGGTACTCCTGTTGTGAAAAAGGGCTGTTTGTTTCAAACATTTTCTTCGAACACAATGCCATTCATCAATTCATCAGGGAGAGTGATGAGAGAGATCAGAGGAATATGACTGACTGTATATAATGAAAAACTATAGGGAAAGATTGTGGACATAAGTAATGAGAGTTCAAAGATAGATTTAGATCTCAAGGATAAATATGCAAGGAGATGTGCAGAGATAAATTCTGATGATCTCAAGGATGAATTTGTTGAAAGGACAAAAAAATGTAAAGAAGAGAAAAGAAGTGTGAATATAAGTAAAAGTGGAATATGTGCACATGAAGAAAAATGTGTTAAAAGTTGAGTTCAGTGAACAACAGTATGTGCATTGTGAATTTGTGAGCATACTTTAAGAAATAGTGTAAGAGAAGTTGCAAGTAAAATAAGAGTTAATAGAAAAACAGGAGATGCATGATAGAATGATGAAGTGGCATGTAATGTAGAAGAAAGAAAAAAAGCATATTTAGAAATTCTAAATGGAAGTATAAGTGTGGAAGAATATAAGAGAGGCAAGAAAGATGACATACAAATGATGAAATAAAGTAAGATGAGGGTGGTGTGAGAGAGAGAGAGAGAGAGAGAGAGAATGAGAAGCTATGGAGTGATTTTCAAGGGAACAAAAGCATGTTTTAGAAGTATGTGAGAAATTTGAGGGGGGGGGAGGAAATGGGAATGTGTCTGGTGTAAATGATGATAATGGCAATATGCTGTGGAATAAATCAAAGGTGATTAATAAATGGCAAGAGTATTTTCCATGAGTTTTTTTAATCTATTAGCAAAAGAAATGAAGGTTGAGAGAGATGAGAATAAACAAGAATGCAAAGGACACATGTGTATGGGGGAATAAATCAGTACAGAAAAAATTGTGCTGCCATTGGTACATTGAAATATAGTAAGAGCCTTAGCATGAGTGTGATCACAGTTGAAATGTTGAAATATGATGGGAAGTTAGTTGTTCAGTGGATGTGGCATCTGCATAAGCTATGTTGGACAATTTGCTGGTTTCAACTAACTGGCTAAGATAGTGATTGACCCCATCTGAAAAATAAGGGCAAAAATGATGAATTTAAAAATTATAGGAATATAAGTTTTCTAAATGTGGCTGGGATCTGATAACACTGTGATTGAGAGAATGAAGGGAAGTGGCTGTTAAGAGTGTGGAATGTGAATATGATTAAAGAGTGGAAGAAGCTGTATGGACTAGATTTTCTCAAGGCATATGATTTTGGTGAAGTATATCTTCACCAAAATCATATTGTTTATAGTTTATTGCAATCTGATTACTGCTTTTTGTTCATAAAAAACAATTTTTTCATTGTTTATAGTTTACTATAATCTGATTACTGCTTTTTGTTTTTAAAACTTTTTTTCTAATTTTAAGAATTTTTCATGAATGATTTATGAATACAAATCGATATTAGAATAAAAAAATACTATAATTAATGCAATGTGAGAGAGAAGTTATTCTGTGCATTTATGGATTATGAGAAAACATGACAGAGTGACTAAGAATAAGCTGTGGAAAGTACTGAGGAATATGATATGAATGAAGGAATGTTGGAATAGTTTGTAATCAAAAAAGGAACAAAACAAAGATATATGATGCCTCATGGATATTTAATTTGTATATGAATGTGTGTGAGAGGCATGCTACTATGAATCAGTAGGATGTGAAGGTGAATAATGAAAGAGAGTGAAGTATGTAGTTATACTGAAAGCACTAATCTCCTCTCTGAGTGGAAAAAAATCTAAAATGAACAGAGTCTGCAAATTCTTGTACTTGAGAAGTGTTTACGAAAAAGGGTCATATTAATGTAACATTTTAAGAAGAGCAAATGCTGGATTGAAAGTTGTGAGTGTACCTGAAAGGTATGCTTATAAAGATCTTATTTTTTCAACAGCTATAGTATAAAAAAGATGGAGATTGTCCAATTTTGTTGCCAGTCTTGGGTATTTTTTTTGTATTAGAAAATGGTGTTAAACTATATTTTGAAATAACAACAACAATTATTTTGTAAAAAAAAAAAGTAACCTTTATTGAAGTATATAATGCAGATCAAAAATTATAACACTTATGTAAATGAATTATTATTGTATAAAAGTAAGTTGTTAGACTGGATAGAATAAAACTATTGACTGTCAAATGTAATCATCTATTTTTGTTTGTTCATCATCTTGTTCATTGTACATCTATGGATTACTGGAGTGTTTTTATAACTGTTAACTATGTCTTCATTGGATTGACTAAAATAAATATCTTATATCAATAAGAGCAACTACTTACTGTTGTTCTTATAAAATATTTAAGCTGTCATTGTTGTAATTATTTCAACTGAATTTCAGTGAACTGATAATATACAGTATGACACCGCTTATCGCTGCCCCATTTAATGCTGTTTTGATATAACGCAGTTTTTTCGAATTCTATATTTTTTTGATTCACTTTGGCATGGTTTATCAAACTGTAATTCTTACATAAATCCAAAATCGCAGGAATTTGTTTCATTGATACTCCTATGCTGTCTCACAATGCGTTTGATATCAGTGCAGTGCAGTACATACGAAAGTCTGCTGCAATCAGAGTTCATATTTATGATCGGTCATTAATGTTATTTTACAGTAACAAAAATAACAATTATCCCATTTTAGTTTTAACCTGAATGCTGTCACTTTTAATTATAGTTCCTTGAAGTTAGAACGTTTTTCTTTCATCAATATTTTTGAGTTGTTTATTGTTTATTGCAATCTGATAAAAAGTTTTATGAACAAAAAGCAGTAATTTTCTAATTTTAAGAATTTTTCATGAACGATTTATGAATACAAATCGATATTAGAATAAAAAAATATTTACTTGAATATTTTTGATTTTCATGAATGATCTATGAATACAAATCGATATTAGCAATAAAAAATGTCTATAATTAATGTAATATAATAGTAATAATACATGTTACAAAATAAAATTTAAAAGATGCTACGTATATATTTGTTATTTTCACTGTCCTGTTTCACCTATCCTCATTATTATGTGTTAAAATGACTTCGTTTAACGCTGTTTCATTTAGCGCTTTGTTTCTTTGGAATGTACCCCCCACGTTAAATGGAGTCTTACTGTACTAATATTATAAATGACATGTACTCAATTCAAACTACCATTATCAAAAAGTTTTTCATAATTTTTATTTAGATTCATTAATAAATACTTGAATAGTATATCTTGATGATAATTACTAATGCTTCTTATCAATCCTTTCTTTTCATTTTTTTTTAATCTATCAATAATTCATCTAAGCCAATAAGAAGGAAAATATTGCAAGAATTTATAAACTTTTCACAAAGACAAAATACAATTATACCTATTTTTCATTTTTCAAAAATATGAAAATATTTTCATAGTATTCATTTTTTCAAGCATACCTTTCTTTTCTATAATAAACTATTTTAATTAATGAAACAGTGATAAATAAACTTTTCACAAAGACAAAATACAATTATACCTATTTTTCATTTTTCAAAAATATGAATATATTTTCATAGTATTCATTTTTTCAAGCATACCTTTTTTTTCTATAATAAACTATTTTAATTAATGAAACAGTGATAATAATTGTCTTTTTTCTAAAAATTTTATAAAATAAAGAACATAAATGCTATCTGTAAATTATATTGTTAGTATACTTTTATATCTTTGCATTCTTAAGCACAGTTACTTCTTAGTCAAACATAGAAAATAAGATATTTTAAAATAAATTTCTGCATGTTCAAACACTGCTCTGAGCATTTAAGTCACTTATCCATGACTTAAGTATTATATATTAAAACAACAGTATGAAAGCTGCTTTTAGTTTCAGAATATCCTGATAATTTCATAGTCATACAAATACTGAATTTCATTTAAGTTGAGTTAAATGAAATTTAACACCTCAACTATATGTACCACTGGTGACTTACTATTACAGGACACCATTTGAGGATCCCTCATTCCTTTTCCTTGATGCTAATTCCTTTCCTTATTCACTTAATTAAATATATAGATAGTATAAAGATCATAATTTTAGCAACAATGCCCATAGATGTTTAGGCTTTGTAATCATTAATCAACTATTCTTTGGACTATTAATTTTATATATTTTTTTAAAACTAGATATGTCCAAAAGTCCTGGATTTTACCAAGATTTCCATTTATGATTCCATCTAAGATTTTCATCTTATTTTGATAATTTTCAATGGTTGATCATTCTGCAATTTTAGATCATAATATACATACATCATATATACATTTTGGTTGTTGGTTTGTTTGTCTGTATGTTTGTGTTGAATAATCTCCTAAACAGTAAAAGCTAGAACTGACAAACTTGGAAAGATTCTCTGCAATTGTCCAACTTAAATAATTAACCTATTTAGTGATTTTTTAGAACAATCATTGTTAAAACAATTATGAACAATTCAAAAATTCATAGAATTTAACAATTTAGTCAATAGATAGCTTTTTTTAAATCCTTCAGAGTAATGTTCAAATTTGAAACGACAAAGTTGCACAGATATGATATCATCAATGAATGTTATAAGACAATTCATAATGTCATCATGACATCATTGTAGCTTAATACTCTGGTTAAATTTATATTAAAATTGGATACAGAAAGCCAATGCATTCCAAGTGTTATAATTAATATATTATATGGGAAAATTATTTTGTTTGAATTCAGGACATTGTCACAAGATCCAATGATATCATCATGACATAACAAATAGATGACATCATGATATAATATCAATAAATGATATGGCAATTTTACACTTTAACAAATTCAGAAAGAACAAATAATTTATACCAGTTGTAATTCAATTAATCTGATGATGATATAACATTTCAATAAACATGAGGCTTCAAATAACAAATGAAATCAATGCATGAAATAATTTTTCAATTAAAAAAAATTCTTCCTGGGGATAAAACAATAAAAATTAGTAATATGATCAATTTTTGATAAGTATATAGTACAATATCACAGCATCATGAATTTCAATATTCCTTCATGTAAAACTTTTTTAAATCAAAGAGGAGAAAAATGTATAGATTCATAAGTTCATGAATCTTCTGGAAGTTATGAAAGTTATAATAAAGAACAACTGAATGATTGAAATAATCAAAACTAAGTCATTTCCTAATATACTGTATATGTTTTCAAACTATGCTCAGGCAATGCTGGGCACACTTTGCTAATTTTATATATACAGGGTGATTCTAAATTATCATCAGGATTTCTACAGTCTATAATTTTCAAACTGAAAATAACAAAATAAAACTGCTTACAGAATAAAAAAAAGGTAACACAAAAATTTCATTTGGCAATACTATATTTGCTGCATTGATATCTAGGATATACTATGACATCATACTTCAAAATGGCAAATGTTCAAGAGAAAGCAATGTGATACTTTGGTTTTTCAAAACATTCAAGTTTTCAAAAGAGATAGTCCAAAGGTGAACATCTAGTGTTCTTTGTCATGTTCAGAATTTTGGGGCCCTTTTCTGTGAGGAAAAAACAATAACAGCAGTGACCTAGCTGGACATGCTACAGCTGTATCTGTTATCCCAGCTGGAATATCATCAGCCAAATATAGTATTCCAACAAGATGATGCACCACTCTTGACATGCATTTTCCAGGGTGGTAAATTAAGCATGTTGGATAGACTCCATGGCCTCTATGCTCACCCAATATTATGCCATTTGATTCTTTTCTATAGGGATATGTGAAGGACACTGCTTTCAAGACTCCTGTGATCTCTCTTAATGAACTGAAGACCAAAATTTTCTGTGATAGAAATTGTTACACTGCAAATACTGGAGAACACTTGGAGGAAAACAAATTTCTGTTGGAAATCATATGTGCTACAAAAAGCATGCATGTCTAAATTGTTTAGCATTGTAGTATTGATTGTATATGTGATAAAACTTTTTTAATTACTTAAAAAATTCATTTCCTTTTTAAGTACTCAAAAACTTCCATTTCCTTTTTCCATTTTTACTATTCCATAAGAGCAGTTACAAAAAAGAAAATGAAGTTTTTGAGTTATATTTTCATATTTTAAAAAATTCATTTCCTTTTTAAGTACTCAAAAACTTCCATTTCCTTTTTCCATTTTTACTGTTCCATAAGAGAAGTTACAAAAAAGAAAATGAAGTTTTTGAGTTATATTTTCATATTCCATAAGTAGTTTTATTTTGTTTTTTTCTGGTTTGAAAATTATAAGTCACAATAACTCCAACAATAATTTAAAATCACTGTATATATATATCAATCACACATATACAAAAATGATAAAATTTCTATAATTAGAACTTTTATAGAGCATCATTATTCATTCAAGAATTTTAAATTTTTATTTTATCAGAATTTATTTATTCAATAATTAACCAAATTATGATAAGATAATTATAAAATGAAATAATATCAATATATATTTAATAATAGAAAAGTAACTTGCCATATAGTATTGTTCCTTGTTTGTAAGCAGAACCCAATGTCTCTAAAGCTATTGGCTGACTTATAGATCTCCGCAAACGAGCTATTCCTCGATAATGATGTAACAAAAGTTGAAGATGTAGTGCACAAAGGTTAATTGGAGAAGGAAAAGAAGCCTAATTTAATATAAATATTAATAAAGATATAAAAAAATAATGAACTATATATATTCTTAATTTCAAATAATTATACATTATCAAAAAATTTTTTCTTTACTTGTTCAGTTGTAGGTGTATTATGTGGTGTTAACAACATAATTGACTGTTCCATTCCATAATTCTGCTTCATATCTTTTCTAACACTCATATCATTTGGATGAGATAACTATAAAAAGATACAGCAATATTTCAGACAGTAAAGCATAATGAATTGATATTATAGCATATTTCAAAGAAGTATTTTGACTTAAAATTATTCTATTTTTAAAATTAATAAATTAAGAATATAGAAAAATCAAGAACAAAGTTATATACAAAATAAATTTTTTTAATATTGAAATGCAGTAATATTAATACAGTGATATTTCAAATGATGTAAACTAAAATTGTAACTAATTGCTGATAACAGAAATAAACATAATACTTTGAAATAACAGCACTCTGTCAACTGCTGTAGATTGCTATTATTTTGAAGTATTCAAATGATATTTTGCTATTTATAATAAATATTATAGATTGCTTTATTTTATTTAATTACTATTTTAGATTTTATGCATTTAATCATTTGTTCAGAGGCAGTGATTGCAATAAAGTGTTATCAGGAGCATATGGTTAGTGAGGAGGTGTTAATGACAAATTTGCTGATCGAGCATTCAACTAAATCAAATTCACAGATAAGTATTGATTTTCAATTGAATATACAAAAATTTATTATATAATGATGACAACTGTTTCTTTTATATAAAAATATAAAGATTTTTTAACTTTATTTTTCATTTCATTAAGAAAAAAATTTCAAAAAGATTCCTCATACAATTCATTATTTAATTAATTGAAAATTTTAAAAATATTTATTTTTAAATTGAAGAAAAAAATATAGAAATGCAATATAATACTGTATAAATTGCAGTATTAAAAAGGTAACATTTAAATTACTATATAAATGTAAAATTTCTTTGCCATTTCTTAGTGGCTATATCCTCCAATAAAAATCAAGACATTTTCAGGAATCATTCATCTTTACTGATCAACCTAATGTTGTTATAAATTCAAATAGTAATTAAACTAGGACAATTCTGATATATAACTATTTAGTAGTAATCGAAAATAATATTTTAATATAGTTTTAGTACTTAAACTATATTATAATATAGTTTAAGTATTTTGTTGAGAAAGTTTGTAGATAAATTTAGGATTTCAATTTCCATGAAATGTATTCTTTTTTATACATTAAATTATTAAAGAATTAATAAAGATTATGGCTACAATATATCTACATACTATTAACTAATAGGAGTTTTATTGAATATATAATCAACCTCTTATAATAAAACTAACTATAAACATATTACTTTTAGAACTTTTGTTCACTGGATCTTTATTCACATTTCTATTCATCTTATATTTTACAAGAAATGTAATGTTTTTTAGTTAGTGGATATAGACACAATTAACACAAATAAAGTCATCACAAAATACTTAAAAACATGGTACTTTTTTAATAACCATTTCTCTCTCTCTATCTACTAAGTATTACTAACATTTATTGTAATCAATGTCTCTTATCAAATGATTAACAATTAGGATATGATTATAAGAATTGTAAAACTATAATTACGCATATATTATAATCATATCATAATTGTTTGCACCTTTCTTACTTTATCTCTTCATGCTTTGTAAATCACCTCTTCAATATCTTCTCACTATTCAGTGATGAACATGACACAAATTATTATCATTGTTTCCATAATTACAGTATTTACATCAATGGTCTTAGGGAATTTTAATTAGTTTAATTTATAAAATTGTGCTTCATCAGATTTTTGCAGTAAAATTTCAAATTTTTTGTTAGATATGAAAAGATTTGAGATAAATATGGTTTAAATATTCAGATATTAATTTTAATTCTTTCAAAATAAATTTGAATAATTTAATTTTTAAATGATTTAAAATTCAGAGAGATTCAATATAGTAAATGGAAAACATTGTCCTGTATGCTACATTTTAGCATAGTGTATTATTTTAACAGAATAAATATTATGAATGTATTTTCCACATGAAAAATATTGAAATTACTAAAATAATTAGAAATAGAAAAAACTAATATTTAAAAAAGTTATCAAATTCTGTCATTTTAAATTAAGCCCTTTGGGACTACAAATAATATAGATATGCATTACATGTTTGCGACTGTAATTAAACATTAAATAGACAAAATAACTGGAAGTTGTCATTAATTTTAATAAAGCATTTAAACCAGGGCTGTTCAACCTGCGGCCCATGAGCCGCATGCAGCCCACCTCCTTACTGAATGCGGCCCAACATCAAATCGTAACTTCCTTAAAACATTGAGATTTTTATGTACTTAATGAAGGTAATGAAGTTATTATTATTAGAATACCTATCTACATTTCTTATTTATTTTCTAAAATATTTCTTATTTCAGTCATTAAAACTTTTTGATCTGCTCAATGATTTAAAAAATTTCTGAACAAAAAGAAGTCAAAGATTATTATGCTACGAAATTTTTGCTTAAATGTCATAGTGGATATCATATATTGTACATTATTCACTAACTTTTTTGTTTAACAACTATATTTTTTTGTTTTACACTCCTTTCCAGTGAGATTACTAAAAGGCAGGGCCAATTCTAATCACGGGCTGCACTTACACCCATGGAAGGGGATTGCAGGGCCAGGCCTGGAACTCCGAAAAAACTTTTCAGGAAATGTGAACAGGGTCGTCCTGCGTGGCATGCTAACACGTTACCACGTGGCCATCTGGCCACCTATCAACTATTGTTGGAATAGTTTATTTCATTTGTGGCCCGAGACAATTTTTTTTCTTCAAACGTGGCCCAAGGAAGCCAAAAAGTTGGACACCCCTGATTTAAACAAAATAAAATGATGCATCATTTTTTCTGCAATAACAAAATATTAAGTACAGTTTGGAATTTATTCCATTCCAATTAACAATAAATCCTCCTCAAACAAATCATTATTCAGTTTATAAAAATATTGAACTATTTTTTTAATATTTATACTTTTATCATAATTTAATGCAGATGCAATTTGTCTAAAATTTTTTGAAGTTTTAATTTACTTTTTGTAATAATTTACTTAATTTTAAATTTTTACGTACAAGTTTGAATTTTATTGTTCATATTAATTGTTAAGACAATTATATCTATTAAAAATATTTCTATATTAAGGCTTTATTTTGTGTATGCTAAGAGACTTGATTTTTCTATTTATGTTTAATTCTTTAAGGCAGCTTGAATTACTATTCAATTACTAAATTATTAATAATTTTCTAATATTAGGATTTGATTATATTTAATTCTTAGAAATGTATTTTATCTTAAAAATTACTATATTAGTAGTAAATTCCTTACAGTAGGATTTGATTCAGTTAAATTTTTGACTGCTTCTGATAAATGATTTTCTTCTTTAATATTAGGTGTTGGTGATAATTCTTCTTTTAGAACAGCATTAGAATTTTGATAAACTGAAGGATTAACCTGTTGAGTTAATAACAAATTTTGGCTCAAACATCTAATCATTTATAAAAAATACTACACACTATATATAAATAAATATGTAATATATTTACATACAAAATATTTTAGAAAAACTGATATTTTTTACATTTATGTTAATCCTAATCTATGTTTATATTATACAATATATAAATAAATATGTAATATATTTACATACAAAATATTTTAGAAAAACTGATATTTATGTTAATCCTAATCTATGTTTATATTATAGACAATAAAATTTTAATACTTTATTTAAGGCAGTGATAAAACATGTATGGATCATTTGTTGTAAATCTGAAGCTTGATAGATAAGAAGAAATGATTTTAATTTTATTTATTGACATCATTAGATTCACTGTTCATGCCTGTCTTTTGCATTTACCAAGATTTTCTCATTTATTATTTTGTTACATATTTTAAAAAATTATAACAAATAAAATATAATTTCAGTTCAGAAGCTATTTGAATGAGTTTTAGTGAATCAAAAAAGTTTGCTTGTCATATTTATAGTAAGTTACAAGCAACAGCAGATTTAAGTTAATTGTCATTTGTGCACAATATATAATTATATACCCTATAATCTTATCTACAAAAAAATAAAATAAAATAAAATAAAATTATCCACATAAAAATCATGAACAAATATCATAAATATAATAATTGATATTGGATGTTAAAACAGTTGTAGACATTCTGCCACTTATAGAAGAAATAAAAGAGCTACAGCACTAACAAGGGGAGGACACAGCTGACCCCCACCGATTTTGATCTGCTTGCATATGGTGAAAATACATCAAAAATGAGTGAATATGTGTCCGAGCTTTTCATTGAATATGGCCTTCTAATAGTATTTTTTAACACTTGAAAAATCGAA
>AYEL01068594.1:0-26586 GCA_000484575.1 Olivierus martensii | reverse complement strand
ATTTTTCAAGTGTTAAAAAATACTATTAGAAGGCCATATTCAATGAAAAGCTCGGACACGTATTCACTCATTTTTGATGTATTTTCACCATACGCAAGCGGATCAAAATCGGTGGGGGGTCAGCTGTGTCCTCCCCTTGTAAGCAGAATAATGCTATAGCTCTTTTATTTCTTCTTGGATGTTAAAACTGTTTGGTTTGCCTATGCACAGATTCATCACTGCATGTAAGTAATAGCTCTTTCTTCAGTAACCTAAATGCTGTTAAATGTTAAGCATTAATAATCTTTATTTTAAAAAAATCATAATCTAAATTATATTTCAAGTTTTTCAATTGTACTTATAGATTTAAAAAAATCAGCAATGTTTAATATCTAAATCAAACTACTTTGCATTATCTGAACTTGTATTTTACATTATTTATTATTATTAAATTTATACAAGAAGTATAAATATACATTTTTACTGCTTGTATAAATATGAAAACTAAAAAAAATTTTGCTTTTATTTAGGCATAATACTTTTAAATAATATATCATTTTATAAGATAATATTATAATCTCAAAGTCTTTTTTGAAATATTTCAGACATTTTTCAAGATACAAAAAATAAGATAAATTTTCTGAAAAGAATCTTATTAATTATAGGAAATTATTGTATAAATTTATTTCATTTAAGGACATAATTTGGAAAACTGTATATTAGAAGAAAATATGATGTTTTTTTGTTATTAAAACAAAACTGATAAATATTTACATCCACTACTATTTAACAATCTTAAATATAACTTCTTAAGAGTTAAAAATTATAAAGTATTTATTGTGAAAGATTATTTTAATTGGTTAGAAAAAGTAAGCTGGTAAAAGTCAAACCATTAATCCACAAAAAATATTTAATTGTGAACAAATCTTAAATACATAAAGAAGAAAATCTGAAACAAATTATAAAATATAGTAGGGAAAGAGCAAAGTTAATAACACATAGCTGGTAAAAGTCAAACCATTAATCCACAAAAAATATTTAATTGTGAACAAATCTTAAAAACATAAAGAAGAAAATCTGAAACAAGTTATAAAATATAGTAGGGAAAGAGCAAAGTTAATAACACACAAATTCTTAAAAGATTTTACTGATATTTTATTTTTGCTCATAATAAATTCAAACTAGCTCCAGCTCTTTACTGATTGGTTAAATCCAATGTTTAATTTATAGCAAAATAACAAATGGGGCATCAAAATTGAAATCTAATAGAACTGAAATATTTATAATAATGCATATTTTGTTTCCCAAATCAAGAAATAACATTCTCAAGAAATTAAGTCCTTGTTAAATCTAATAGTTTATGAATGCTACATCCATTATGTATTTAACTATATCATGATAAAGTGATATTTCAAATGGTAAGAGTATTAAAGTTATGAATTTGTTTAAATGAAAAATATCTAAAACAATCAAGTTCTAAGTCATTGAACAGTTTCATATTTGAGAATACAAATTTAATATATTTATGATATTTTATGTGATAAATATAATAATAATAAGAGCATTCATTTTTAAAGAAAAAAGTTTAGAGAAGGAATACTATTAGTATACTAGTTAAAATAAATAAATAATATACGATTAAACATAATCAGTGCCTATCAGAGGGGGGCAAGAGGAACAGCTGCTCCAGGCCTCAATTTTCACAATTTTAGGACTTTTTACCATTGTATATTTGTCAATTTTGTCATTTTAAATGTAAGCAGGCTTTTGTGCAATAAATAATTGTTATAATTGATAAATATTAAAGAATTTTGTTTTTCATGAATTATAAATACAGCAATTATGATGATAATTTATAGTATTTGAAATGATGACAAGATTGTATAACTTCCAGGAACTCACACTTTTTTAGGAGGACACAATGAGACAAAATGTGGGATATACTGGTCATTTGCTGGACAAATAGTTTATTTTTCATTTTTGATATATAATCTATATATCGGGTGTTCAACCCATCGATTGCAATCGACTGGTCGATTGTAGAGAGATTTTTGGCTGATCTCTTGTTTATTCCTTTCAAGTTGATTCCTCTTTACAAATTTAATTAAAACTGAAAACATAATAATTTATCATTATTTTGTAATATTTTTGATTCTCTTTAAGTGTATTGCTATTGTTTATTTATTTTTTGTTAAAATTGTCAAATCAATAATTTTCTTATCATTTGAAGTATACACACATGAAAAACTTCCAATATTAATTGATATTGCACAAAAAATTCTGTCATGTTTCAGATCAACATACTTGTCAAAATTCACTTTTTCAAATATGAATGTCAAAAAATCAAGAATCCAAATTACAAATGATCATTTGGATGACTGACTATGAAAATATTATGAGCTCCAAACAATTCCAAATTTCACATTAACTTTTTTTAATCAACCAGCATTTTCTATAACTCATGAGTTTGTAAACAATCTGTTGTTTTTTCTAACTTTAGTTTACTAAAATAGAAAAATAAATATTTATTTCAATATATTTGTTTTATTTGTTGAATTAAAATAATCCAAAGTGATGAATACATTTTTAAATGCACAAATAAAGTTTTTAGAGCTGGGAGAATGGGTCCTTTGAAGTGAATGAGCAGTTGTATATAATCAAATATCAAGTTGGGAAAATCTTATCTATATAAGAGAGTATATCATTAAATGCACAAATAAAGTTTTTAGAGCTGGGAGAATGGGTCCTTTGAAGTGAATGAGCAGTTATATATAATCAAATATCAAGTTGGAAAAATCTTATCTATATAAGAGAGTATATCATTGAATAATTTAGTATAGAAAAATAGCTCGCATAGTAAAAAAGGTTGAACACCCCTGCTATATATGTTAATTTTTTGAATTTGTATGTGTTGTATACATCCATATAACTGATTTACATTTTGTCAGTGCCCTGACAATTTTCTAAAGAAGCATGTTAAAACATGCTTCTTTAAAAAATTTGTTTATTTTTGCATACACTAAGTTTGATAGTATCTCATTGTTCAGTGCACTCCGGCTGTCTCTTGATTTTATTATTGACAGAAAAAAGTTTGATAGTATCTCATTGTTCAGTGCACTCCGGCTGTCTCTTGATTTTATTATTGACAGGAAAAAAAACCCTTGTGATAGACCTGCTCTTGTTTATATCTTTCTGTTTCTTCACGTGTTCAGGCCCAGTCACATGGCACTCAATGTCCTTCTTTCCTTAGTGCTTGATTGAAATTTTTTGTAGCAAATAGTGCAAAAGGCATAAAAGTCACTATTTCTGTCTTTCCTGATGCATCGAAACTCTTTGATCAATTTCAGATCAAATTTAATTTTCCTATATGCATACGATTTAGGCTTTTCTTTCTCCATAGCCATTTCGTTCCTGCCAGAGGGTGCACACATCGCTAGAGCTATCTAAGGAGCTATCGAAATTCTTTGGTTTCTATTCTTGTGGCATTTAGCAAGTGACTGGTGAGTGTAATGACTACCGACATCAATGTTAAACAGTATAAGTATAATGTTTAATAAATGTTTTATCAGATTTATCAACAACAACAAAACAAAACAGCCTAAAAGCATGACATTTGGCTATTGCAGTGGAATTGCTTCAGGAAATGTGGGACTGTTCCGCGAATCGCGTGACACTTGGAGGATATATGATCATCAGTAAATATTTGTAAGCAAAAGTAAAAAAGTTATCTGAGAGATATATGTAAATGTGAGCCAGCACCAAACTATTATATAAGAATAATGCTGAACTACAATGAATTGGTGTTATATGATGCTCACTGTACTGACGGGTTATTTGTATGCCACAGTTTACGGCAATATATGTTATTATGATTTAGTTACGAATGCAGTTGGATATTTTAAGGTAGTGCAGCCAAAAGTGACCTATATATGGCATATGTTGTAACTAATCTAATGTGCATTGCTAGTGATAAAATGTTGTTTGTATAATGCGACATGCTAATTCTGGCTTGCATTTGAACAGTAACAGCAAATTTAGTGAGCGTCCCGATTAATTATTTTTTGTTTTGGAATCAGTAAATTATATATGTTTTAAGGCGTCGCAGTTGCTACCAATGCATTTACATATAATTTTATAGTATATAATATGATCAAGTTTAATATAAACCGATAATAGTGTGGATAAAGATTAAATTCAGTAGATGCATTGATTTGGTGTGTGTTTGCATATCGAAAACTCATTATAAAACAGGTTGTAAGTCGTTAAGTGACCTATGTATGGCATATGTTGTAACTAATCTAATGTGCATTGCTAGTGATAAAATGTTGTTTGTATAATGCGACATGCTAATTCTGGTTTGCATTTGAACAGTAACAGCAAATTTAGTGAGCGTCCCGATTAATTATTTTTTGTTTTGGAATCAGTAAATTATATATGTTTTAAGGCGTCGCAGTTGCTACCAATGCATTTACATATAATTTTATAGTATATAATATGATCAAGTTTAATATAAACCGATAATAGTGTGGATAAAGATTAAATTCAGTAGATGCATTGATTTGGTGTGTGTTTGCATATCGAAAACACATTATAAAACAGGTTGTAAGTCGTATCAAAAAAATTTTGCACAAATGCAATGCTATAAACCGAGATAATGCATTGTGTGTGCTTGTCATTGTTTATATGCAGCCTCTGAGCACTCGCTGCTAACAAGTAGTCGTAGCATGGTTAGATAGTGTGTGTGCTGCTGTGCGTCAGGTCGTGGGTTTGAGCTTCAGTTAAAACCAGACAATTTTTCCAGGCAAAATATGCAAGGATTAGGACATAATTCTACAGTAATGGGAATAATGGAGAAGAGGGCAAAGGTAAGAATGGCAAGACAAGGGGATAAGTGAGGAAGATTATAGGGGTAGGTTCAGTGACTGTTTTAGAACCGATTTCTGAAACCTTTTTGAACCCCAAAAATCCAAACTCCTGTTTAATCTAACATCCTCAAAAATACACTGATTGCCTTTTTGAATGTGTGCAACTCTCGATTTCCACGACGCGCAGCGCAATTGATGTGTGCAGCAGTCAAAGACAGATATTACCCTTTTTCTCTACGTTTTCAAATTTTGAACTCTCTCTTTGTCTAACACACACTTTTCATTCATCTAATGCCAACAAGTTGACAATCTTGACTCTGTCTTCCCCAGTATAAATATACCATTCTCCTGTTACATTCTTTTTTGAACCCCAAAAATCCAAACTCCTGTTTAATCTAACATCCTCAAAAATACACTGATCACCTTTTTGAATGTGTGCAACTCTTGATTTCCACGACGCGCGGCGCAATTGATGTGTGCAGCAGTCAAAGACAGATATTACCCTTTTTCTTTACATTTTCAAATTTTGAACTCTCTCTTTGTCTAACACACACTTTTCATTCATCTAATGCCAACAAGTTGACAATCTTGACTCTGTCTTCCCCAGTATAAATATACCATTCTCCTGTTACATTCTTTCTATATATTGATCTGATTACATTATTGTTGAAAAAGGATCTATTTTTCTTATTGTTCTTTCTATCTTCTGTTTATTTTATTATTATTACTTTTTTTTGAGGACAATAACCTCCATATAGGCAGTTCAGACTGATTCTCACAATATGTTTTCTTTGTGCTTAGATAAACATTTAATACCACATTATATTATTGGTTTTTGATTAATGTTTGTAGTGAATTATTATACAGGGTGGGCCAAGATAAACTGAACATGACATGGAATGTTCATTACTTGGTTAGGTTCGGTTTATCTTGGCCCACCCTGTAGTTATTATTTTCTTACATTGAATATTTTATGAAATTATAATGAAAAGTAGGTATCAGTTTTTGGATACATTTAATTTCTTTTCAGTTTTATGCTGTTTTCCATTCAGAGATTATTAAACAGTGAGGTCATTCCTAGATAAATTGCTGACCATTCACATCATGTATGATTGATCTGCTAACAGATGTCAAAAATTGGCTGTATTGAATGCATTTCTTTGGTTTTCCACTAGGAGACTGGAATCAAATTCCATTCCATTCCTTGAGAAATTCAAAGAGCCTTGATCCAGATTCAGCCTTTCAATCCCCATCTCCACAATACCACTAATCTCTCCATAGATGTGGAACCTATAATAGGGATTGAAATAGGATTAATTAGTAATCAGCAAATTAGTAGTATTAAGAAAACAGTACTCAAGGATATGGATTGATGGGTAAGGCCCAGTTCTTTAAAAGTATGTATGTACGAGACTCAGAATTGAACTTAGATAATATCAAATGATATACAATAGCATTATCTGTGTGGTAACACTGTCTCACAAACAGAAATCTATATAATAGTTTCAGGACAGCAACTAGCCTCTTTATTATGGACTTTCCATAAGAAAATTGTAATTTTAAGCTGTTTTATAACTATTAAGAATAATTATTAGATAATTTTATTAGTTGTTTATGTATTTGGATAAAGTAACAAGTTAAGTATTTGGATAATATAGTATTTCAGCTTATTTCATTGAAAAATGGTTGGCATTTTTTTTTGCTCTAGAATGCATAATAATATATTTAATGGTAATTTAGTCTCTGATTTATGAGAATTTGATTTATAAGCATTTTCCAGGAATTCTTTAATCTCATAATTGGAGCTGAATTGTGCCTACAATATTTGGATCAATTAGATTTGTAAAATTTTTAAATAATTTACAATTTATGCAATACTGAGTTTATGCTAATATATTTATATATCAAATAAATTATATAACCATATTATTTATTAATTATAATATATAATTTCTTACATATTTAATTTTCCAACTTGGTATTTTATTTATACAAATTATAGTTTTCTTTTAAATTTAAGCCATTTTGACATATGCAAAATTTGGGTTAAAGCAATTCCTTATTAATTATCACTAATTACAGATCCAACAAAGATTATATAATGTTTCTTGTATACATTTTATATTCAGGAAAGTGGTATATCTTTCATTTGTTTATATAAATATTTCTAATATGCAATATTAAATGATTGCACAGTATAAATATACTAAATACATACAAGTACACATTTAATATTTTTAATATACAGATAGGCCTCGATTAGTGCGAATAATCTATATATATATATATATATACAGTATATATGGATTTCAAACTTTTTCTGATTTTTAAACTTTGAAGTCATGGGATCAGCTAATATATAGATTGGCTTAAATATGAGTATATATGATACATAACTACAATGTTAATTATATCTATGTATCATGTGTATGAATTATTATTACTTATACTAAAATGTATTACTGTTGTGGTAACTTTTTGTAGTAACAATTGGAATAAGATAATCACTCCTCTTATTAGTCCATTCATAAAGAGGATCTACAGTATTTCATTGTATAAATACAGAGAATTGCTTATTTATGATCAGAATTTATACAAAATTTTCAGTTGTTGTTCAAATCCATCATAATTCAAAACATGATTCCTATAATGACTAAATAAAATACTATAAATGGAAGTTATGTTTTCCAACAATCAAAACTCAAGATATTCAAAAAATTTTTTTTTTTAAATTTGATATGGTAATATTGAATAAGCATTATTTATTTATGTCAGATAACTATATTGAGAATACAAGCTGCTAACTGAAATTAATAGATGATAAATGTGTGAGAGAGGAAAATAAAAATAATCAAATTATGGACTTTTGAACCTGTAACAAGATTTATCAAATTAAAAGAAGCATCAAGTTAGAATTATTCCTAATTTGATAAATCTGTTGTTATAGATATCAAAATCCATAATTTGATGATTATTATATTTTTCTTCTTCTCATACATATTTGTTATCTATTAATTTCAGTTAGTAACTTGTATTTTCAATATAGTAATCTGACATAAATAAATAATGTTTATTCACTATTATCATAACAAAATTTCTTTTTAAAAATTTGGGGATTAAAAATAAGTAAAACTAAGACAGAATAGTAAGATGTTTTAGCCTTCAATCTTTACCACAAATGAAGTTGTGGTAAATATTGAGAGCCAGATGATGCCAAAGTGTGATAAATTTAGATATCTTGGGTTGTCATTCAATGTAATTTGCAAATATGAAATAAAGATTTCACAGGAAGAATTAATGCTGACTGGATGAAGTGAAGAAAAACTAGTAGTATACTATGTGATAAGCAGATGCTGCTTAGATTAAAAGGGAAAGTTTACAAATCTATGGTATGATCAGCAATTCAGGAAGAATTAATGCTGACTGGATGAAGTGAAGAAAAACTAGTAGTATACTATGTGATAACCAGATGCTGCTTAGATTAAAAGGGAAAGTTTAAAAATCTATGGTATGATCAGCAATGATTTATAAAGGAAAATACTGAAAATAAAGAAAGGACAAGAGCAAGGGTTGTCAGTAGCAGAAATGATGCAGAAGTGGTGTGATGCACTACTGCTTTTTAAATGATGATTTTTGTTGTGTTTTTCTTGATCCTGCCTAAGTGCTAAGGTGTATCTCTTAAAGTTTATATTTAGAGCTTTTATATGTTATTAATTTTAATATTTACAAATAAATTTAAGTTATGAAGATTCATAATTTATAAATAAAAAATAAAATTAGTATATCCATGATTAACGAATATAGAAAAAACTGCTTTGTTATTACTTCAAAACTTAATCCACTACAAGAAGCACTAAACAGCAGGTGTACAAACTAAAAATTTTTATTTCTAATGTTTTCGATGCCTAAGCATCCTCTGTAGGCAAAAAACAGAATAGAACATAACAAATTTAAATAAATTCAAACAAAAATATACGTTTTTAAGAACTATGCAAGTTACTATGGTAACCAACAACAAACAAACTACGTAAAGTAAGGAGTACAAAAATAAATAAACATAAAATTATACAAACTTTAAAAACACAAAAGTATACATAAATAACGTATTTTTATATAAGATAAGTTCATTCCACACTTATACGACTTTTAAGGCACTGTCCTAAGTCACGCTTAATATCATATGCTCATTTTTAGTAGGCTGTATTTTCTTAGCCCAAAAAAATGGTTTAACTTTGCTACTACAACCTAGCTTCAACTATCCATCTTTATTAGGAGATATTTCCAAGCATCCGATAACTCCTTTGCTGGCTGATTAATGTTTATGAGAATTTCTTTTCTTTCATTATCGTACATTTCCAATGCTTCTGCTAGGACTGCATGTTGATCTTTTGCAAAGGTTCTTATATCTTCCGCTTTTTCCCAATCCACACTTATATCATATTCCAATGCACACATTCCTAAGGCTGTAGTCGTACGTCCGTTACATATGTCTATAAAAAAAAAAAAACTAGTATAATCTAATATCATTAAGCACTCAGGCAAACAAAATACTTTTTATCAGTTCAAGCAGCACATTTTTGCTATTCAAAACTTCTTCAGCTATATAGAAAGGTCAATATTATCTAAACTTATAAGTTCGACTTTTACCTGTTTATTTATTATAACAATATAAGAAATGTTCTATTTAATTTTCTTATATCAATATTATCTAATTCAAATTAGATAGTTTTGAACTTTGTAAAAAGCACAAGAAATTTTGAAAGATAAAAATGTTACTTTTGACTAATGAAAGTACTGTTGGATCCCGTTAACACACAATTTTACCATGGCTACCTTGATAAGCAATTGCTTGTGATATCACTCCTAGACATCTTTGTCATTAAACCTCATGATCGGTGAGATTAGCTGCACGTTCAGCCATTTTATATTGGTCAAATCACATAGAAAATTCATATCAATGTTGGAACTTATATTATTGCTAAATTTATATTAATATTGTAACTTGCGGTTCACTTAACCCACAGTTTAGTAACCATGGATCCCGACTGCCGCGTGTTAACAGGGTCTGACAGTATTTTACCAGATATTGTAAGTAAGGTTTTCTGGTAAACTTCCCGCCTGTTCTCGGAATTTTTTGTTTTCCCATTCCCTAATCCTGAGAAAAGTTTGTCAGGAAATCAGGAAAATCAGCTCTAGAACTCAGTAATAAATGTAACTACTTGTAATGCATCTTTTAGACATTTTTCCTATTTATCACTATCTAAAGTTGCATTGTGTTACAATATTATATGCCACTAGAAATGCACATGTGACACCAGACTCGGATAACACGTGACTAGCTAATTTTAGCTCTTGTAAATCAAGCACTTTGATCATAGAGAACAGAAAACATTTTGTATTTACACAGAAAAATATTTATTTTCACAACCCAGGATTTGATTACAAAGTTGTCTTCAGATGAACTAACTAAGGAAATCTAAGGTAGCTTACTTTAATATGACATTGTTGTCAAATCCTGAGTTGTGAAAATAAATATTTCTCTGTGTAAACACAAACTGTTTGTTCTCCACCATGATTCTTTTCCACAAAGTGACAGCCAATAAATACTACTAACCACATTCGATCAGTTTGTTTGCTGCTGATGATTATGATGTATGTTAATACATAGTGTGATTGATAAACATAAAATCTCACTGCATACAATAAGTATACTATAAGTTTGGTTAGATAAAGTTTGCATTAATTACATTGCTGATATTTTGAGAAAACCTGAAATGTAACAGAAACCTAGTCAAAATACCATACTGACCCCTGTTTAGTGCTCAGGGCAAGAAATGCACTAGTCATGAAATTCCAATCAATCTCCAGTTAGGAAATTTTATTTGCATATTTTTTGTATATGCCTTTACTAGGAGTGTCTCAAAACATCTGAAAGACTGCACTGGGGCCACGAACCCTGGTTGCTTCACCTTCTCTACAGCTTTTCTGTTTATTAATGCAGTACAGTAAGACCCTGCTTAACTCTGCTCCATTTAACACTGTTTTGATATAACATGGTTTTTCCAAATTCAATATTTTTTTGTTTTGATTCACTTTGGCACAGTTTTTCACATCATTATACTCACATAAATACGAAATCGCACAAAGACAAAAAAGTTTGTTTCTGAAAATGAAGAGCAAAAGAAACTTTCAACGGATTTTCTCAAAACAAGTTTAGCCACTATTATGGAAATTATGGATCAGTCAATAGAAGTTCAAAGGCAAGATGAAGTATCATGGGTTGCGATGTCTAGCTATCGACAATTGCTTTCTGAACAAAAAAGGAAAAGGCAAACTACGTTAAATGATTTCTTAATTAACAAAAAAACAAAAAGTATCAAATGAGGAAGAACCTTTGTCATCACAAACATAAATGATTTATGAATACAGACCGATATTATCAATAAAAAATGTCTATAACTAATGTAATACAATAATAATAATAATAATAATAATAATAATAAATGTTACAAAATAAAATAAAAAAATAATACATATATATTTTTAATTCACTGTTCTGTTTCACCTATCTCCATTACTTACCTGTTAAGATAACCTCGTTTAACGCTGTTTTGTTTAGCTCTTGATTTAGTTGGAACATATCCCCCGCATTAAATGGGGTCTTACTGTATTTACTGTTATAGCCATTATTACAGATGATCAACGAAAATTAAATAAAAAAAGATTATTTTAGGAATTCTCGACAATTCTCAGAAAATACGATTTCCAGTTCTTGATTCCCAAAGATTCCAAAATATCAGGAGTTTGGAAGCACTAATTGTAAGTATATATTGACATTTGATTGAGAAATAAGCAGAAAAATACATGAATTTCAATAAAAGCACAATGGTTTATATTTTATTGCCATGACAGATTAAATTTTAAAATTATTTGGTATTTAACAAATTGATAATTCAAAACCAATTAGTAAGAATTGGATAAATGGGTGACATCTATCATAAACTGCTATAATAGATAATGTATCATAAACAATAAAATAAAAGCAATAATATAAATTTATAATGTTTTAACATAAATATTTAATATACCATATACTCGAATATAAGCCGATCCGTGTATAAGCCGACCCCCCGACTTTAGAGTTTAAAAATTGGATATTTTATATACCGTATATACTCGAATATAAGCTGATCCGTGTATAAGCCGACCCCCCGACTTTAGAGTTTAAAAATTAATAAAAATGCATAACCCGTGTATAAGCCTACCCCTGACTTTAGCACTTAAAATTCGGCAAAAATTTGAAATTGATAAATTACTCGAGATGTCTTTGATTTTCTGACTATCGATATATTAATGCCATTTGCCAAAATAAATATTTTATTGAAACTAAATATATACATATAAAATAAATTTTATAATACAAACACCAATATATAATTTAAAATGTAAAATTTTACGTTACCCGAAGCGATCGAGTGCGTCGCGCTGCTGGCTGCAACCTGCGTTTGTACATATAAGTGCATCAGATAGGCGACGCCTGATGCACTGCGTTTCCTAGCTGATGCACTTATATAAATGCAGAGGTTAGATTAGATGGCGCGACGCGCTGGATTGCATCAAGTAAAGTAAAATTTTAATAAAGTAAAAAATCTAACCCGATGCGAATGTTAGAGTTACGTCGCTTCAGAAAATATCAAGTTAACAAATAATAATAAATTTTGATAATTTACATAAAAATATTTTCCTATTATTATTGTTATTGAATAACTGTTTTCTTTTCTTAAAAAAAAAATTCATATTTAAGTATCACAGTAAAAATTCCATTGGATTACATCTACATCACACGGCTTCCAAGAGACCGTTTGAAGTTTCATTTTCCCTTACATTGTATTTTGTCTAATTGAGTTCAGTTGTTATCGTATTCAAATCTTTGATCGTATTTTAAAATGAGTGGATCATCCTAACGATGACATCAACACCATTAGTATGACGTGTGCAACGTGATTTCTAGACATTAAGCGTGCTATTTCGAAGTTTTGATTTTGCATACGATAAACTTTTTTGGTAGTTATTTTTTCAGTACAGATTTTAAATAATTATTATTTTTTCGTTATTTCAAAAATTATTTCAGTTATTTTTTAATCTATTTTAATTAAATCATGGATGAGTTAAATATAATAAGCTTAAAATATTAATTTATAATAACGAAAAAATAAACAATTTTTCACTCAAAAATGAATCCTAAGTAAGATTCTCGATCAAGTGTCAAATTTTTGCGTCGCGTCGTGTTAAATTTTTCACTCAAAAATGAATCCTAAGTAAGATTCTCGATCGAGTGTCAAATTTTTGCGTCGCGTCATGTCGTGCAGTGCGGCGTCACCTATATGATTACTGTATATAGATGCAGGTTGGAGTTGGCGGCACGATACTCGATTGCTTCGGGATAAGATAAAATTTTACCTGGTATTGTATTAAATGAATTATTGCAAAATTTCCTTCCTGGTCTTTGGGAGATACGATTATTGCAAAATTTCCTTCCTGATCTTCAGGAGACATTCAATAACCCCTATATACTTCAATTGGCTTTTGCTTATTACTTCAATTTCTCCAGCCAAAAAAAAGTTGATTTTTTTTACCCGTGTATAAGCCGAACCCCTACTTCAGAAAATTTTTTTGAGGGGGGAAAAAAAAAAACCTCGGCTTATACACGAGTATATACGGTAGCTAAGATAAAATTTTTTTTTGAGGAAAAAAAAAAACCTCGGCTTATACACGAGTATATACGGTAGCTAAAATATCAATCTTTCTAGTATTAAAGAATTTTTAAGTTGAAATAAATAGAAACTGAATTTTTGTTTATGAAATTTCATCTGGAAAATTGTTTTAAGAATCAAATTTTCTTCATAAAATGACAGATGATGATTGTACTTCTATAAAATTGAGAGAAATAATTTTGAAATTTTAAAATTAATTATACATCTTTTTTTAAGGTTTTAAAAACAACAGTGCAATCAATGATAGATGTAAATTACAGCAAGAATTTAGTTGGATCAGCAATATCAGGAAGCATTGGAGGTTTTAATGCACAGGCTTCAAATATTGTTACTGCAGTTTTCATTGCGACAGGTCAGGTAAATATAAAATAGAGTTCCAGTTAAATTATGTATCAAATATTAGCTATAAGAACTGTCTTCAAAACTGTTTTGAATCAAAAGACAAAAGACCAGAAAATATCAACAAAACTACATGTCAAATCATAGACATTTCATTGTGCAAAGTCACGAATTCTAATGAATACCAGTAATATTAATTATAAACTAAACCTAACAGTTTACACAACTCTGCAAATCCAGAGTTCAGCCTGAGCTCAGGTCTTTTTACTGCTTTCTAAAACGAAACTAAATATAAAGAAATCTAAAACAATCTTATCAAAATTTAACGTTTAACCGGTAAAAGTAAACAACCAGAAACTTGCAACTAGAAGTAACGAATAAGTGTTAGATCTAAACGACAAAACAATGTTAGAAACTTATTTTAAAAAATTGAATAAATTCTCAGAACAAGTTAAAGAACAAAACTATAAATTTATTAGAATCAAAAAAATTACAATAGTGTTAATTAAAGCTTTATTTAAACAATAATAAAGCAACAATCAAATAGTCAATGAAACTTATTTAATCCAAATCAAATATCCAAAAATGCATTATTCACAATGAATAAACCTTAAATACTACTAAACTTCTAATACCTCCACCAAAACTTCAAGCAATTGTAGATCTTACAAGAAATTTGAATGTCACTATTCCAGTTCTAGCTCAATACAACACATCACTGTGTTGTTGGTTGCTTCTCTTTTTATACTTCATGACTTACAATCCCGATCTCGGCTCATTTGCATAAAGTCACATCACAATATCAAATTTATTAGCTTACAGAGTAATCAATTCATGTCATTCTCTTTACAATTTAATTATATACCGAATTAAAATATCGATAAGATCTATAACTAACAGCACTATGGCAGGAAATAAATTCATAATACTACAAAAATTCATAATACTACAAATAAAATAAAAAACTACTGTTTTTTATTTTATTTGTAGTATTATGAATTTATTTCCTGCCATAGTGCTATTAATTATAGTTTTTAAGTTATTTTGGCAGTGTAATAGTACAGTTCTATTTATTGATAAGAGATCATTCTTATATTGTCATATCGGCTCAGTGGTAAAACTTATTTAGATTAGATGATATCATTAGCCAGGGAAGTTCGGTCAGAAGATGGTTGTCCATTCCATAATATGTGATTGCGAAATACTGAGATGGAGAATTTACCAATTGTAGATCTTACAAGAAATTTGAATGTCACTATTCCAGTTCTAGCTCAATACAACACATCACTGTGTTGTTGGTTGCTTCTCTTTTTATACTTCATGACTTACAATCCCGTCACTAACCTCTTCTTTTTTTCGTTTCCTGTTTTATTGTCAAAAGTGTTCTTCCTTTTATGCATTTCAATGCTTTTTAAAAGAGAAAATTCTGTACTATACATATACGATAGCAAAGCTAAATAATAGTGCAGTAATGTTAAACAGTTAATGCAAAAAGCCCATCTTTCTGATGTTTCACCCCTTCAAAATCGTGTGACAAAAAACCCATCTTTCTGATGTTTCACCCCTTCAAAATCGTGTGACCGTTGTGGTATCTTTCTGATGTTTCACCCCTTCAAAGCCAAGTGACTGTTCTTGGACCTTTCTGATGTTTCACCCCTTCAGAAGTCAAGTGACTGTTCTTGGACTGCTCCTCTGATGTTTCACCTCTTCAAAGCCAAGTGACTGTTCTTGGACTGCTCTTTCTCCATGATGTTTCACCCCTTCAAAATCGTGTGATCGTTCTTGGACTGCTCCTTGTGTTTCACCCCTTCAAAATCGTGTGACTGTTCTTGGACTGCTCCTCGTCCATGTTAAACAGTTAACGGAAAAAAGCCCATCTTTCTGATGTTTCACCCTTCGTGTGGGCAAAAAGCCCATCTTTCTGATGTTTCATCCCTTCAAAATCGTGTGACCCGTTCTTGGACTGCTCCTCATCTTCACCCCTTCAAAGCCAAGTGACTGTTCTTGGACTGCTCCTTGTCCATTACCCCTTCAAAGCCAAGTGACTGTTCTTGGACTGCTCCTCGTCCGGTCGTATGCCAAAAATTAACGGTAATTTGTTAATTGACATCATAAAAGGAGACGGAGCTAACAAAGTGACTGTTCTTGGACTGCTCCTCGTCTGGTTTTATTAACTGAAAATTATGTGACTGTTCATGGACTGCTCCTCGTCCGGTTTTACTAACCGAAAATTAACTATTGTTCTTGGACTGCTCCTTGTCCAGTTTTACTAACCAAAAATTAACGAAATTTGTTAATTGACATCATAAAAGGAGGCAGAGCTTTGTTAGTAAGAATGTTGTTAATTGACATCATAAAAGGAGATGGAGCTTTGTTAATAAGACTGATCAATGCTTATAACTCGCATTAATCAAATATTTGCTCGCACTAACTGATAAACGGAATCAATTTTATAAGTCACACTAATCGAAATTGCATTATACGAACTCGCACTAATCGAGGCCTACCTGTACAATAATTTTTTCTAAAATAATTAAAAAGAAAGCATTATATTTCCAAATACAGAGCAATAATCATAATTCTCTTTCTCTTGATTTGACTTGTTCCATCATGCTTCTTGTGTTAAACAATCTTTACTTCAAGGATATGCTAGTAACTCCATATATTTATTTCTATATGAGGAGAGATATAATATCTTTTTAACTATAAATTCTATTTGGTTTTGTAAATCTACCATTGTCTTAAAACATCATCTATAAGGAAAAATAAGACAAATTACCTGTAATAACCATTTAAAAAATGGCAGTCAGTTTGTTTTATTTTTCCTTCATATGAAGGAATGATTTAATATTGCATCTTTATAAATTTGATTTGAAATATGTACTTTTACATTTTGTAAAATGATATACAGATTAATCAGATATCTTACATAAATTATAAAACATCTTTCCACTTGAAAATAATAAATTTTAATTTTATTGTAATGAAAATGTTTCAATAAAATCACAAAAATAATCACACTTTTCAGAAAAAATCACACTTTTCAGAAAAAATAACTTTTGTCCTATGAAATATAGTAAAATTATTGTAATGAAAATGTTTCAATAAAATCACAAAAATAATCACACTTTTCAGAAAAAATAACTTTTGTCCTATGAAATAGAGTAAATTTTTTTTATTTTGAAACTGATATTTTATGAAATCAATAATTTGATGATGATGATAAATCATTATAATAAAGATATTTAGCAACTTACAACTGTCTCAACTTACTACTAGTTGTACTTACAATAGTGATGTCATTGATAAATTCTGTGATTAGTCAATGTCATTTCACATGACCAACTTCAAATCAAGCACTATAAAGTGTTTGGCTTTTTTATAGCAATAAACTTAATAAAATATTCTTATTTTTGCTTTGGAAAGTACTTTCAGGTATTCACCATCTTCAGTGCTTTACAAAAACATACAGAACAATTTGAAATATTAATTGAAAATTGTTATTAATTTTTACAAAAATGGTTCTAAAAAATGAACTCAATATTAAAATTTATATTATATTAATATGTTATGTCTAACAAAGTTTATTCCAAATTTCATGAACTATTATTAATAAAATTTTTTAAATTTAATTTTTAATTTTATTAATAAAATTTCATGTTCACATTATTAATTATACTAATTCAATTTTTGTTATTTTTGGACAAAACACATTAAATTATTATTAATATTGCATGCATTAGATAAATTTTCAGATTGTTTGTCATTAATAATATTCATATGTTAATCTCTTTTTAGTATTTCTATTGTTTCAGCTATATATTTATCTTCATCTTTGTCAATTCTTCTTATCACTTTTAGCTCATTCCATTTGATGTTTATATCCAATTCATAAAAATTTTCATTAATGAAGTTTTAATATTTTTTAGTATGTATATTATAAAATAAAAATATTTATTGAATTACTGCTATAAAGTGCTTGATTTGAAGTTGATAATTTAATAAACATAAGCAGTTTAATTTATAATATTCAGTAATTCACATGGATTTGAGTCCCTGAGCAATGATATATGAAAAAATGTCCTTTTTGTGTTTCATTCTTGTAGTTTTATGTTCTTCACATTTATTAAGAAGAGATATAGTATTCTAGTAAGCATTAGCATTGAAAAATCCATAGATTTTGGGATTTATGACTTACAATGGTGGAGTTTGAAACTGAATTCTATTGTCAGTACTGGCACTATCCCGGTGCCCTGATGTAGCTTCCCTGTAACATCCACTTAGCACTCTTACAAAATATTGAGAAAATGATAATTTTGGCACCCTCCTTCCTAATGTGCCTTGATGCAGTGCATTGTCTGCTTACTGGGTTAAGCAGACAATGCATGGCTGTTCTGGTAGCCCTGTCCATTGTGACTCAAGGACTATCTGTATTGTCATAATATATAATTTGATGATAATTTATTATAATATATATTTATATTATAAAAAAGCCTCAATTTACATAAGTGGTTCATTCTGTGAAACTCTGATAAGTCTAAACATATTTACATCAAAGCATACAGCACTAATGTATCACAAGATGTAACATTAAAAATAGTTAAATTAAGAAATAAGCACATAAATCAGCTGGATGGCTGTATGGTAAAGCAATCATTTACCATCTTGAAGAATCTGGATTTAATTCAGAGACCCACATATCCAATTATTCAGAAGAGGTCTGTGTCTGGACCTGGCTTGCTAACTAAAATTAACCTAATAAGCACATAAGACACAGGTACATATGATATATAATGAAATTAGGTAAAGAATGCATCTCTGAATTATAACTTTATCTGCTTTTGCCAATATATTTTTCTTGTAAGTGAGGGAATCTCTACATAAGCATAAATCTGTTTGTAAGCCTTAATCACAAGAGCTGTGTTTAGCTTTGCAGTAGCAATATCATTCTTACGTTCAGCTATCCTTTTCAAAAAGTTCCTCACAGTCAGTGGCATATAGCATATTAATGAGTCAATGGATGCTATAGTATAAACCATGGCCTTCTCCCATCTTCACTATAGCAACCTATATAATAATATTACAAAGTACATTGCTTAGCAATAACAATCATCTTCATTATCTGTTGACATATGTTAATAAACATAGTTCTTTAAAGCCTATTAGCTGCGCACCACTTCCATGATCTCGGTAATTCATGAGGACAGCTATCATTAACAGTATCTTGCATAGGTATCCTTTTTTCTATTTCAATAGCCTCTAGGGTGGTGAGGCACCTAGGATCATACATAGTTTTTAACAATTTAGTATTTTTCTAATCTATGGCAATATGCTGTTTGTAAGCCTTAATCACAAGAGCTGTGTTTAGCTTTGCAGTAGCAATATCATTCTTATGTTCAGCTATCCTTTTCAAAAAGTTCCTTGCAGTCAGTGGCGCCAAGAGAAATCCTGGGCCCTGGTACGAACCAGGTTTTGGGCCCATATATATAATAAATTCTTATTGTCAGGAAGCGGTCCGGGCCCTTCAATCTTCTATAGGCCCGGGGAATTTGTCTCCTCTTCCCCGTCCTCTCAGCGCCACTGCTCGCAGTACTACCTATATAGTACTGGGTACAATCTTCTTCTTTGTTATGTATCGGAATGGAATAAACCCCAGCTTTTCTATCATTCAGGACCTTGTCTTTCCCATTGCTAATAGTATTAAACAGGGTCGCACCTCTTTTCCATGCAATTCTATAAATACCGTTTTTTAGAGCTATATTCAAGACCTTAAATAACGTGGCATCATACGTAATGTCCCTATATTGTCTGGTGTCTGTGTGGAGCTGGGTGGGTGGCACAGGACACTGGACACTTAAGAATCTGAAATTTTATTCCAGAGACTATTTTATACTCTATAGCCATAACCATACTTATATCCTTGTGTAAAAATACGATGTTCTAGAACTGATAGATGTTGTATAATTTTGATTTTTAGAATTACGTTGTTCTATTTATGTTGTTCTATTTAGAATATTAGTTCTGTATGACAATGGTACTGAAGAGGGACTAATACTTAGTCCAAAAACGTTATAACAGAATAAAAGTCACTTAAAACTTGCTAGTAGTGTTGTGTGAACTTATATTGGTATACATCCTGTTTGGATGCAAAAAATTTTGCTTGGTATACAACCTTTGTTTGGAAAATGACCAACTTGTGTGCTAGAACTTGTATGAACATTTTTGTTTAGAAAACACGTTTTTTTTTTTAAGAAAACATATTCCTTATATAAAAATTATAATTAAGTCGTAACAGGTAACAGCATTGTCTAGAATGACCAGACAATGTCATATTTCCGAAACATCCTGAGGAGAAGGCAGAAGTAATGTTCTTTGGACAGATTTTTAATAAAAGTCAAACCTGGTGAGCCTCAACAAGGTCCAAGTAAGGAAAAGAGACAGAAAATAGAAAGAGAAAAAAAACACCAGAACTTCATATTCCTGAAGTTTCATTGGAAGTCTCCTTCCAAACATAATATCTCCTCCTCCTCTCTTCTCAGCACCATCCTAGTAGGCACTCGACTTTTCTTAGCAAGGTAGTGAGGTTAAATTTTCATTTATTTTGTCT
This sequence comes from Olivierus martensii, assembly GCA_000484575.1. Lineage (NCBI taxonomy): Eukaryota > Metazoa > Arthropoda > Arachnida > Scorpiones > Buthidae > Olivierus > Olivierus martensii. The sequence goes on along the minus strand of AYEL01068594.1, from coordinate 6,022 downwards.
ACTGTAATTGCTTTTATGTATATATTTATGTATTTTAGTATTAAGCAGTGTTTTAATTATTTTATACAACCCCATCATTGTATAATATGCCAACAACAACAGGATTTTTTTTCATGGGAACGGATTAATCCTTTTCCCTTTATTTCTTATGGGAAAAATTTGTTTGGTATAAGTCCAAGGATCTGGAATGGATTAAAGACATATACTGAGGTACTACTACATTTACTACATATTTTTCTAAGATTTTGCAACTATATAATATTATTTAGCTTTATAAAACAATGATTACACATAATTTCAAATGCATAAATCTATAATATATCTTTATTCATATATAAATTTGAAAAATGATTTTATTATTATTCTATTGGAAAATGCTAAATCTAACCAATTTAATAATTTAAATAAACAAATTGGTTTTTTCTAAGTTTTCTTAAAATAATTACCATAATGAAATAGTTTAATGCAGGGACTGCCTGTAGATAAATATAACAACTTACTGAATAAAACAATTTAGATTCATTTAATCAATGAGAAATAAAAATTCTACATACACACAACGGAATTTAAAATTCTCAATTCCTTATTCATCTGGCATTAAGTTTCAGATGCAGAAAATTTAAGTTGTTCTTTTTCTGTAAATCATTAATTAATAGTATACCAAGTCATAAGACTATTAAAGGATTTAGTATTTGCATTAATTGGTATTAACTAATTCAAAATGACTTTAATTTTAAATGAAGAGCAATTTATTTACTTAAGATAACACACAAGCACAGTCAATAGGACTGTACTGATGTGTAATCTTTGATTTAAAGAAAAAGTAGGTGGTTTTATAGCTTTTACTTTATTTATTTATTGTAATTTTTAAATATAGTAGTACTCATTTAATGTTGGGATTAGGTTCCTAAACACTGCAACAGTAACTGAAACCAGAAAATTCATAGGCATAATGATATAAATCAAGGTTATGTTCCTAGAGTGCTTTCTTTCTGGTACTAAAATTGATATTATTTAATAATTTTCATCATCTAGTCATTATTATATTATTTGATAATCAATAAAAGAATTCCACCATAAGTCTTATAATTTATTGAAAAGGTCATTCCATCACTAAAGTGTTAAGAAGCAATTGCAACAAGGAATGTTACTTGTACGTAGAGATCCATACTTAATCTGTGTCCTATAGAAGAAGACTAATATGCATTTTGCAATTTAATATATATATAAATATATGACAGCTAGTTACAATTGCAATTTAGTTATGTTAAAAAAATTACATTTGAAAATGATGTAATGAATTTTGAATTCATATTTTAAAATTTTCATGTGACAAAGTTTGTATTCAAAAGTAGAAAGTCGATGATGACTTTAAAAAGCTGAAAATATTTTTATTGTTAATTAAATGAATTTTCTACAAATATGTATCAATGAAACAACAATATAGAGCTTGTAGTTTCATTGATAACATACTTTAAAATATTTACACAAAATAGCAACTATAAAATTGGCAGTCTATTCACTCCTAAAAAATTTTTTTTTAAATGTTACTATTAACTTACCTAATACATCTACACCAGAGGTATCTGAAAAAGAATTAGTGGGTTAAATTATTATTATTATTATTATTATTATTGACAGCAATATTAATAAACATAATATTAATAAAGATTATATAAAATAATGAAATAAGTTTTAATATAAATACAGATACTCCCCAATTTATGTAGATGAATTATTCTACAAAACTTTATGTAAGTCAAAACATATCCTATAATGTAGTAGGGGTGTTATAAAGACATATTAAAGAACAGGGCTGCCAAGAGGGTGTAACATCTGAGACTTTTGTCACAGGCCCAGCATTGAAAAAGCCTGACTATTGGGCCTTGACGTGTCACATAACATGTCCGATAGTTCACAGGCTGCCACCAGAATGCACTGTCTACCACCAAAAGAATTCGTGCCAAAATAAACTATTTTATATATAACAGTATTTTGATAGACGAAGGTTTTGTGTTTATTGTACATTTTTTTAAATAAATATTTAATGTTTTATATGACTTTTTTTATTAAACCAAATTGATGCACTTTTTTAAGTAGGACCCAGACGACAGACTTGTAATGGGCCTGAAAATTTCTCTTGGCAGCTCTGTTAAAGAATAAGTATGTAAGTTGGATAGTTAGGTATATGGCAGTAGTGTTCAACCTTTTTTACTGTACAAGCTACTTTTCTATACTAAATTATTCAGTGATCTACTCTCTTATATAAATCACATTTCCCCAATCTGATATTTGATTATGTACAACTATGCACTCACTCACTTCAGAGGATCCATTCTCTCAGCCCTAAAAACTTTATTTGTGTATTTAAAAGTTTATTTATTACTTTTAATAATTTTAATACGACAAATAAAACAAATATATTGGAATAAAATATTTATTTCTCTATTTTGGAAAACCAAAGTTAGGAAAAACAACAGTAAAACAAACTCATAAGTTATAGGAAAGGCTGATTGATTAAAATAAAAAATGTTAATGTAAAATTTGGCATTGTTTGGAGCTCGTAATGTTTTCATAGTCAGGTTGATATGTAGAAATGGCCAATTGAAACAATCATCCAAATGACCATTTGTAATTTGTTTCTTGATTTTTTTATGATGTTCATATTTGAAAAAGTGGATTCTGACAAATATGTCGATCTGAAACACGACAGAATTTTTTGCACAATATTAGTTAATGCTGGAAACTTTTCATGTGTATACTTCCAAATGATAAGAAAATTATTGAATTGACAATTCTAACAAAAAATAAACAAACATTAACAATGCACTTAAAGAGAATTAAAAAATAATACAAAGTAATGATAATAAATTATTATGTTTTTAGTTTTAATTCAATTTATAAGGAGGAATAAACAAGAGATTGACCAAAAATTGCTCCATAATCAATGGGTTGAACACCGCTACTATACGGTAAAGCAATTGCTTTCCATCCAGAACTAGGATTCATTTCAGAGTCCCTTACATCCAGCTTTTCAGAACAGGTCCAGGTCTGACTTGTTAACTAAAACTAATCTAATAAGCACATGAAACACACATACATATGATAAATGATGAAAATAGGAAAAAATGTGTGAAAGTATATTATGTGCACATATTTTCTCATATCTCTATATTATACCTTTATCTATTTCAATTAGTAGATTTTTCTATAAGTCATGGACTGTCTGTAGATTTTGAAAAAATTCAAAATATTTTAAAGTATTATGAATGAAAATCAAAATGGATTATTAGTTTTCATTAGGCATAAAAAAATTTACATTAAATTCAAATTTATTTATTAACTAATAGCCTGTCACACAATAAAAACTGTCAAAAAAGCAATATAATTTTAGCATGTTTCCTATATAAAATTTAGTATAAACTGATAGATTATTTGCAAGTTAAGAAAAACTGATAAAATATGCCACATGGTTATCAGATATAATTTCTGATCGATAAACAGCATTTTTAATTAGAAAATAATATTCATTCCTACAAGTGTGAATAGTTCTATTGCATTCAATATTTATTTGAGAAAAACTATTTAACTTGGAAATTCCTTCCTTTGAACAAATTCTAATGTTTACTAAATATTTATTTTATTTATAGATATATGCCATTTTTATGAATGGACTTTATATTCAAATCACATAAAGAAATTACAAATACAGTCAGACCCTGTTAACACACAATTCAGTAACATGCGAGTCTGCTTAACATGCAGTTTTACCTTGCCTATCTTGATAAGCAATTGCTTGTGATATCACTCCTAAACATCTTCATCATTACATTTCATGATCAGTGAGATTAGCTGCACATTCAACCATTTTGTATTGGTCAAATTTTAAGAGTTATAAAGATTTTTTTTATGTTATCAGTGATTTCTGTAATAATTAAAAATAATGCCAAAAGAGTGTAAAACGTGAACAAAAGGCTTATACAATTGAGGAAAAACTCAATGTTATTGAACGAATTTGAAAAAGGGCAAGACAAGCAGAAATTCCCAGAGAAAATTCATATCAATGTTGGAACTTATATTATCACTCAGTTTATATTAATATTGTAACTCGTGGTTCAATTAACCTGCAGTTTAGTAACCATGGATCCTACTATGGTGTGTTAACAGGATCAGACTGTACATAGTAAGAGAGAATAAAACTAGCTTTTCTCATTAGATATACTAAATGACAATGCTTTGTTTGCTTTAAACACAAATGTAACCAAAACTGAACTATTAAATTAATTGGATGAAAATAATTGATTTAAAAAATTTAATCATTGAGCTAAATTCAAATTCTTATACTGATATATAAATAAAGAAAATACAAAGATCAAAATCTAGAAGTTGAATAAAATTGGTAAAAATATATCAAACAGACGTCAAAAACGAAGCATTAAAAAATTCATTGATTTTGTAAAATAAGTCATATATAGAGTTATTCGGAAAGTAATTTTGTTTTTCATGAAAATGAACGGCTTGAAAATAACAATAAATAATAAAAGAGCATAATAAAATAATAAACAGGATATGTCAGAGTTAACCTCTTCACAACTGTACTGCAAAATACTCTTCAGTTTTATTCATATCTATATTATGGCTTAGTACTACATACATATTATTTACTAGAATATGAATGTGATGAGAGTCTATCATTTCTAAGGACTTCATATATAGTTCACATACACTTTTAAAGAAGTAGGAATAGGACTTCTGTTTTCTTCTTCAAGAATGAAACTAACAAAGGATTATAAACTTCAGATTTCATTAAATTCTTCATTCCAGATATTCATTCTTTACATGGAGTCATCTGGAAGCAATTAGTTGGTGGAATTTTTGGACCTATGTTGTCTATATAATATATCATCATAAAGATATTTAACAATACTGTTACATTTGTGTTCTACAGCCTCTGGAGAGTTACAAAGTGTAAAGATTCTTCTTGGCACTAACTGTAGCCTTTTATATAACATATGTAGTTAGAAGTTTTAATGATAGTAAGAACATTAAAAGTACTATATTTTCTTTAAATCAGAACTAACTTAGCCATAACCCCAGCCATAGGTACCAATGGGTGCATCAGTTGTTTGCTTTTAGTACTTTTTTTTATTTTCAGATAACATAATGCTTTTTGCCAAAACACTGAATGAATTACAAGAAATGCTATATAACTTCATCAGAAAATAAGAAAATAGAACTAGGACTCCAGTTAAGACTCCAGTCCAATTAGACTAATAGATAAAGAGAATTACAGTATATTAACCTAGAGATCATAGCAGACAATACAAATGATGGAAAGATGATATAAGTACTTGGTTCCCATTGGATGCAGATTAGACAAGATAGATAGATATGGAAATTAAAAGAAGGAGGTATATATATATCCAGCAGTTGATGAAATAGAAATGATGATGATGAATACTTATTTTTAAAGTTAAAGTAAAAATCATACATAATCAGTTGGCAAACTTCTCTAAGTATTTCAATTAGTATATTATCACCTTACATGTATTTGAACAAGAACCTATATAGCATCAGGCATGTGGGGCCAGACAGTTGAATAGATACAATTTATTGGGTTGTTCAGAAAGTAATTTTGTTTTTTCGTGAAAATGAACAACAAATATTTTATAGTATAAAAATATTTTATTTATTTATATATCACAATTTTTTTATAGTATATAAATATTTTATTTAATTATATATTGACATTTTTTATAGTATATATATATTTTATTTAATTTTATATTGACCATTTTCAGTCCAACACATGTTGCCATCTTTCTGGTAGTAGCATGATTCCATGCTCGTAGAATTTCCGATCTTTTCTTGCAAAAACCCAAAGCAAGTGATTTTTAACATTCTCATTTAAACTAAGTATTTTGCTATGTAAAACATTTTGTAAAGATTGGAATAAGTAGTAATTGGAGAATGCCAGATATGGCGAATATGGTGGGTATGGTAGCACATCTCATCCAAGCTG
>AYEL01068593.1:0-24255 GCA_000484575.1 Olivierus martensii | reverse complement strand
AAAAAATAACTTTAAATAATATACCCAATACAAATTTATGATCATTTTACTATTAATAAAATTATTTTTGAAAAAAATTTAAAAACTGAATAAATGAATTTTCTTTATACTAATGAAATTAATAAAGGAATGAAACATTAGTCTGCAAATGAAATTCAAATTTTTTAAGCAAATTTTACATATAGCATAATATATGGAAAACTTTTTATACTGGTAAGAATATCTGAAAGAATATTGCAAAAACATTGATATTTATGTTCTATTGCACTGAATTCTTTTAAATTGTAATTTTTATTATTTTCTATTAGTATGATGTATTGCAATTATATCCAATTGACAATTTTAACAAATAAAAACACTATTACAATTCTTAAAAGAGAAGTTATGTAAATGCAAATTATAATGTAAGCAGTTTTCAGATTTAAAAATTGGTTTATATTAAATAAAAAGAATCTGTAATTAAATGATTAAACAAAAAATTTTTGGTTTTGTTTTCTTCGATGATTAAAAATTTCATACAATTTCCCATTACTTATGAAATTCCCTAAATTATGCAAATATTTGGGATTGAAGAGTTTTATGTAATTCAGATTTTGCAGAAGTGTAAAAATGATTTTTTAACAAATTCTGAAGCAAAAATCACTAATAAATAAATTAATCCAGAGAGCAATATAGTTTGGCACCATATTGTTTTCTGGATGAAAGCATGACAATAGCACATTGATGATGCCATAATATCAACCAATAATATGATACTTGAGATCAAGAAATATACCAAATATAAATAAAATAATATGATCTTTTAAATGTTATAAACTAATATGTTAAGAGTTGTATCTTGCAAATACAATGAATTCTAAAGAAAATAATTTTGGAAAAATTTTTACATAAAAGTTCAGATTTAGAGATCAGATATGTGTGTCATCTTACATATATCTGATCTCTAATCTGAAATATCTATCAATTTTTGCATTTATAAACATTATTTTGTTTTCAATTTTAGAAAAATTCAACAATTATACAATTTAAAAATCATAACAAAATGACCTACCAATAACTATGTTACTAAAAATATTTATTTAATAAGTTAATTAATTATTTTAAGATGGCAGAGTTTCCATTAAAAAAACCTCATTTATAAATTGGATAGTTATGTTCAAATTTTTGAAATAAGAAATTTCTAATTGATTCAATTAATAATAAATATTAATGTAATATATACAGTTTATTTAATACTTAATGATGATGTTAAAACAAGTTCATATTGTAAAATTTATTCTATGTAAAAATTTACAAATCTGTTATATTCATAATTAGAAAAGCATCTGTAATATCCAATTAGAATTTTGTCAAGTTTAATAATTTAGTTCTGTCTAAAATGAACTTATAATGTGAGATTGTCTCAAAAATAATAAAGATATATTTCCATTATTAATCTTATATTATTTTAGAAAAATATAATTAATTAAAATTTACCATCAAGATTTGACTTTCATAATTTCCAATAACCTATTTAAAATCAATGCATTTTTTTCTACCTTAAAAATGTTTTAAAAGTTATTAATAAATATATTTTTTAATCTCTTGGTCTACTTTTAAAAACAAAAAAATTTAACAATGTGAATAATTTACAAAACAATCGCTTTTCAGATTGGTAAAATGAGTGAAAAAATTTTGATTGGTAAATGAGGAAAGTTTTTGTGAACTAATTTTATAATTAGATTTAAGTAAATATTTTTTAAGAACTATAGGAATTTATTTTATCGAAACTCAACAATTTAATTAAAATCAAAATATTTATCGAAACTCAACAATTTAATTAAAATCAAAATATATTTCTAATAATAAAATAATTCATTTTTTATAAATGTTAAGAATATAAAAAATATTTCAAAAAGCTATAAATTACCATAGTTCATAGTTCAATTATTAAGGTTAAAAAAATTGAATGGGAGTTTATATTTATTTAAATTTTTAAATCATTAGTTCATGGTTTGTATTTACTTTTTTCATAAATATATTGACTTCAGTTTTCAGCCTTATATAGGCAAACAGACAAAAACACATGCACAAACATATTTATATTAATAAATATACAAGGTATTTTCTAGTTAGTATCACCCTTTTTTCTCAGAAACACGATGAGATAGGAAGTAGAGGAAAAAATTTTTATTACTACAAAGTATATCTGAAGAATCATGATAAAAATTTTGTAGGCCCATCGGAAGTAGGGGCACAAGGGGTCAAATAAAGTATACCTGGAGAATCGAATGGGCATGATAAAAATTTTGTAGGCCTATCAGAAGTAGGGGCACAAGGGGTCAACTATGAAATCTCCAATGGAAATCAATGCTGATTTTGACAATTGGATAGAACTGTGAAAAACAAATAACTTTTGTTTTGAAAGTTTTTTTAATATCACATACAGATTGTGAGATATCACAAAAAAGATGCCGCCATGTGTACCGCCGATTGGGCTATTCAAGCAGTAAGAAGAATAAAAATCAGACAGACGGCATCTGTGTACATTGCCAAATATTATTGAAGCAGCAAAGAACAGTATTATGCAAATTTAAGGCGAATTCTGGTATTTGTAGTAGCACTCGAACTGCAGGTGTGACAAGCCTTTCGCCATCACAGTTCAGCATGGAGCCATACTCAAGAACAAGGGTCTTGTTTCAGCCCTTTATGAGCTCATGGATGTACACAGATGCCCTCTGTCAAATTCTTCCTTTTATTATTGCTTCAATAGCCCAATCGGCAGTACATGCGGCAGTATCTTTTTTTGTGATATCTCGAATCTGCAAGTGATATTAGAAAAATTTAAAAACAAGAGTTGTTTGTTTTTCACAGTTCTATCCAATTATGTCAAAATCTGCATTGGTTTCCATTAGAGATTTCATAGTTGACCCACAAAATTTTCATCATGCCCATTCGATTCTTCGGATATACTTTGGTAATCAAAATTTTTCCCCCTACTTCTAAGGTATCTTTGGTAATCAAAATTTTTTCCTCTACTTCCTATCTCATCGCGTTTCTGAGAAAAATGGGTGGTATGGGCCTGTATATAAATATATAATATGTATCTTTTAAATTGAAATATGAATAACTATTTTGAATCCATTAAACTAAACTTAAAATCTAGTATTATCAGAATATCACTAAATAGCTTAGTTAAAATTAAAATTACAGAATAAAATTTTAAATATTGCAATAATGAATGAAAGTTTTACAGATGTTTTTCTAGCAATATACATCAGTCATGAAATTTTCTATACATGAACATGCCATTTTATTTTCGAAATTTTAGAAAAATTCAAAATGTATATAAGAATTTTAAACATAATATCAAATTAGTTTGAATTTAAGCTGCAAACTTTTATAATCTGTTAAAAATATTTTTTGTAATAAATTTTGTTTTTTGTTTTATTGTATTCTATGGATAATATAGTCTTGGAATATGTTTGATCTTAAATAAGATTTAATTAATTTTAATTTGAAAAAACTTTTTCCACTGTGACTGGAATTGTGATTCATTGTGATTGGAACTATTAAAAATATACACAGATAGAAAAAAAAGTAGAAATCCAAATCTAAATTATAACAAATATTCTAATTTCTTAATACTATTGTATTTCTGTGCTTGGCTTATTTTCTTACATAGATGTTTTTGATCAGATATCATTTAATTTTTAGATGAAAACCATTTTTCTGAGAAACATTTTAACAAAAATATGCTAATACATCATTAAATACTCTATTTTTAATCCACATGAATCAAAATTTCTAGGAAACATTTAGTAAAATAATAAACATACATATATCAAATTTCATCAAAATCAGTTGAATGATAGAATGATCTGATATGATCTGTAAAAAAATTCATAATGAACAGACTTCCTACTTCTTTCATTTTGGCCCTATTGGGCTGCATTTTTCTGAGTCTTAAATAATATAAGAAATATTTACATTCTAGATTTGTTCAAAATTGGTTGAATGATATGAGTTATAGAGGCCTCTAGAAAAGAAAATCATCATCTTCTACACGATTTAATTTTAGCTTAATTGAGCCAAAAATTTCAGTTTTTAATTGAGTTAGAATATGCCTATGTTCAAAATTTGATCAAAAGCAGTTAAACAATGCATACTAACTTTTAATTATTTTGTTTTAATTTATGAATATTTAAATTACATATGTCATAAGTAACATGCACAGTATTAGCAGATAGTACATGGCAATAGTAATTTGCCTGATGCAACCATAAAACCAAAATTTTAAAGTTTTTATCTATAATTTAATTAAAAATTAATATAAGTAATAATTTAATACTCATAATAAATACAGTGTGTAATCGGTTAACAAACTGTTTGGATAACGAACACTTTTGTGAAAGATTTTTTTTATGTTCGGATAACAAACACTTCACAAAACAAACTGTGGGACCCGTGGACTGACAAAATGACAAGTCGGCCAGATAGCTGCCTAGTAAAGCTGTGGCTTACCATCCTTGAAGATCTGGGTCCCACTCCTCCAATTTTTCAGGAGGAGTCCGATCCCGGCCTATTGAACTTCATCCTTCAACCATCCTGTTGACTCCATCATAGGTGTTGACCAGCTTGTGATGAGCTCTATAAATAGCCGCTTCCAGATAAAAATAATTTAAAAAATTAATAAATTATTTATTAAAATTTACATAGAACAAGATTTTTTTAAATTTCGAATTATATCGGGATATTAAAAGAATCTTCTTTTTATAAGCTAGTTAAATATATTTTAAATACAGTACTTGTTTTAATGCATAAAAACACAACTTACCTGATATATAAAACATTTTTTTTATTAGAATAATAATTTATTGACTATTTCAAAATGTCAGGATTTATTTTCCATTTTTGCATAGATAATTGCCAGATATCCTTGTAGATATTGTAAAATAACATATGTAAAAAGTTTTCGTATAAAATGATTATTTGAGAATTCGAAAACTGTAAATAATATTTATTATTTTATTTAAAAACAAGCAAGAAAAACCAGAATAAATTGAAATAGATAAAGAGAAACTGCATAATAATGTAAATGTTACCTAGTCGAAATGGAGTTAAAGAATGCATGATATAGCATTCATAACTTCTGATAAGTTATAATTGAAGCACAAAATATTTTCAAAGGATATTTACTACTGCTATAAACAATAAAATAATCCAAACTGAAGCTGATAAAAGGGATTATTTTATTTTTTATATTATCTCACACGTTATTATTTATAAAATAACGTATAAACCAAAAATTTAGATACTGAATTATTAATCAAAAAGTTTACTTTCTTATCAGAGTTTAGTAAATAAATTTATATCGACAATTTTTTGTTAAACTAGTATGTTATTTAAAAAAAAATGTTTGTATCAACAATTCTATATTTTTTATTTAATAAAAAATTAAGTTATAATTATCAGAACAATTAAATTCAAATGAAATTATTCGCGATTCAACTTAATCGAAACTGATAAATTAAGTTTATTTTTAACTTCGTATTTTAATTGCTTACTTTCCGAGATAAACTGAGATTAAAACTATCAGGCTGTTTATCTGTTACGTATTCCCACTTACTAATTAGTTCAAAAGTTATTAATTTAAGTGAATAAAGATCAATTTTGATATCCTATCATCTTACCTTTTAACTTCAAAGTATCAAACTCTTGAAATATATTTTAAAAAATATATCCTGAACTATTCATTGGATTTTTACGAAAAATAGCAGAATTGTCAAAACGTTAAAGATGATATAGATGGTACATCAACTAGCCCATTATTTTCAATCATTTAAAAAACTTCAAAGGTTTCTCTCTAATAATTTTTCAACTATTATTGAATTGATTTTTATAAAGTTTAGTAGAATGGTCAAGCTATTGAAGTATACAGTAATTTCAAATAAGATTAATTACTCCTGTAAATTCATCCGTTTAAAAATTGTTGATATCAATTTTCTGCAATTTCCCAATAACTATAGAAATATTTAATAGATTTTTATGGTATTCAATATATAGATTATGCCATTGGAGCTGATTTTGATGAAATATATTTTTAATCATTCAAAAATAAAGGACACATTCGAAAAATAAACGATTATTCTATTTCTTTCCAGAATTGCCTCTTATTAAAATATGAATACTTTGACATTAAATTTTAATCAATGATTGTTTATACAAAACTTTAATTAATTCTTTACGAGAAGACATTTATTATTTTTGATTAAAAAACATGCTATAAAGTTTATTTTAATATAAAGTTATAAATAAACTTATCTGAAACATAATTAAATGAATTTCTTTTTCTAAAACTATAAAAAAATGCAATTAGTTTAAATGCTAGTGTTAAAAATGCTTGTTTGAATTTACAATCTTATGTTTTTCAAAATTCAGAATACAGTGGTACCTTGGTTAACGACGGTAACCCGTTCCAGCGGAACCGTCGTTATTCAAAGTTTACAATCTTATGTTTTTCAAAATTCAGAATACAGTGGTACCTTGGTTAACGACGGTATCCCGTTCCAGCGGAACCGTCGTTATTCATCATATTCAATGCTCGTAAATAATTCGTACCTTTTAAAAATTATGTTAGTGGTCCGCAAAATTTTATATTGTGAATTTAGTGGTCCCCAATATCTAAAGGTTGCCAACTGCTGGATTAGATGATCATGTTTTACAAATGAATTTAGCCAGAAGATGGTAATTCTATTTTAACTTGTATTTTTTAATAATAAGACCTAAAGGAATGAAAGGTAATATAATATCCAAAAATAATTTAGATAGATGAAATAGATTTATTATAGGAATTTTGGTTCAATTATTTACAAGCTTATCAGCATATATTGTATAAATATTATGAATTTGAATGAAATTAATATGTATTACTGAGATACATGAGAGGGCAGAATCTATTGAAAATAATGAATTAAGAATAAGTATAGTAATACCCCGAAGTTACACGATAGGTGTGACTGATGAAAATCACATAAGTTGGGGTACAAATATGCATATAAATACATATAAATTTGGTTTAATTGGGACCAAAGACTAACAAAAACACTAATTTAGAAGAAAAATATTTAATAAAATTGCAGTTCTTTATACATATTAATACAAAATAAAAAAAAATAAATGAGTTATGTAAAAAATTATTCATTTTTACTTAATTATCACACCATAATTTCAGCATTTTTTTCTGTCTCAGCAATAATACCATGACATTTATGAATTATGCTTGAGTTCAAGGATTGAGCATTTTTCACCATATTGAGAATTCTTTCATTATCTTTTATGATTGTTCTTACTGTGGATTCCGGTAGCTCAAACTTCTTTGCCAATTCACAAGTTTTCATTCTGTTATCAAAATCCTTGATAGTGTTAAGTTTACATTCCAAAGATATCATTTTCCTTTTCTTACTAGGTGCAGGAGAATTAGATTTACTTCATTTGGACGACATAATTTTTAAGGGTTTAGAAAACATAAAACAATCTTAACTTTTGTCTATTTTAGAATCGTTATCATGCACGTAAGTTCATGTGAAATGCGTCCAATGTGTATCACTGCAAGATAGTGTGCAGCAGTGTTGCCAAACAAAAAAATCGAGAACCGCGTAATTTAGAGTTCGCGTAAGTCGGTATTACTGTATATACATATACATCAAAAATCCAGAATTTTTGAAAATCCGGCAGTCCTCAGATCCCAAGTTGCCAGATTTTTGATTGTCAACCTGTATATCAGTCTGACCATTTTTCAAGAAAAATCAATAGTAAAACTTAGAAGTTTTTATATTTAAATCATTAAATTAATACATGATTATGTAATGAAAGTTTTCAGCAGAAGTTCTGCATTTTGTAATAATAATTTAACATGTTAAGCCCTAATTAGATGTACAAAATATTTTTGTTGAATTGTTTTGAATTTTAAAATATGATTGATATTAATAAAGATGATTCTATGTTTACTTTTAAATAAATTATTGTAAAAATATCGTATTTTCTTGGCTCTATACACACATTTTATGCAATGTAAAATTTTTATTGTTTATTAAATATATAATGCACATTATTTCATACAGTGAAACCTGTTAAAATGACCACCTTGATACAGTGACCACCTGGCTAAAGAAACCAAATTTCAAAGCCTGGTTTGTTTCCCACAGAATGTAATGTTATTTTTATTCTGTATAATGACCACCTGTCTAATGCATATGTTGACTACTCACTTGGTTAATTTTAAAAAATTTTAACCTGCTAAAGTGACCAAGAAGATTAGTTTCTTGGAGGAATTACTGAATTTTCCTTAGAATTTTTCCATTAGATAAAATTCTAAGGATTAGTACAGGTGTTCCTCAACTTTTGATGAAGTTTTGTTCCAACCTCTCTGTCATAAGTCAATTTTGACATAAGTCGAGTACTTTTTTAATTCTTGATTTTCCTTGTTTTCTGCTTTAATATTTTCATAAACTAGGTTTCTATTTAACTTAAGATGGTTAAGCTTAAAGCTTTCCTCTCCTTTTTACATTGGAATTTTCATCAGTAGTATTATTTCTCTTACTGGGCCTGATAGAGTTGCAACAATATACAATAATAATGTCAAGGACTATCTGTATTCCATTAGAATTTTTCTGTTATGATAAAATAGTCTGTTAAACCAGTATATTAAAAAGTAATTATAATAATACTATTGTATATGTAACTTTATAACAGTATTTTGAGTTTGACTATGTTAAATGCACATATACAGGTTAGTATTAATTGTAATACAGTATATGCTTGCTATAAGACTTTGTTCATCAGAAGGTGATATGTGCTATATGTCATTATATCGCTTGACTGCAAGTTGACGATTTTAATTAATATAAATTTGCAGTTTGGATTAATTTGTTCTTTTCTTTTGGGGGAAGGGGGTTCACTGTCCTGTATAGTGACCACCTGTGAAAAGTGACCAATCAGGTCGGTCCCAAACAATGGTCACTTTAACAGGTTTCACTGTATTTTTCTTTTATTTATTATGCAGTATCATAATATTTATGTAATAATTCAAACATGTTTAAAAATCTCATGTTAATATATATTGAAATTAAAAAATTTTTTTGAAGTTTTATTTTACTATAAACTCTGAAATCCAACGTCCTCAGGAGAGAAGTGCTAGATTCTAAAGTAATGCATGTTATGAGCCTTTTGCAAAAACATTGTTTAAAAATCATGATTCTTAAAAATATCATTAGAGGAAAAAGGTCTAGAGAATATATAAATAATAAAATATATTTTATTAAAACTGCAATATATTACACTGCCTGAACAAATCATATGAAAATAATAACAGCAGTAAGGCAGGAGAATTTCATAACAAAAATCAAAATACAACATTTAAAAGAAGTAGCACTTTTGATTTATTTGTATCCTCATCAGCTACAAATTAAACTATATTATTGGAACTGGTTCTACCCAATGCACAAATATTCTTAACATTACAAAAACGGTTACCATAGCAACTTAACATAAGTTTAATAATACAAAATTAAAATTAACTAATGAATAAACTAAAATTAATTATAAGATATAGATTAATAAATTATACATAATATACAAAAACAAAAAATAATGTGCATAAATTGAAAATACAGTATAATTAAATAAAGTTCATTTTGAAGACAGTTATACGGCAAGGTATTAATTCTTATTCGTACACCATTTCCATGCACTGTTAATGGTTGTGGGATCCAACTTATTAATCAGCTTAATGATTTAGTTTCTCTTATTATAAATGGTTAGTGTTTCTGCTATCCTGCCTCTTCTAGGATCCTGCTCCTTTAAAATTAATTTAGCATTGTTCCAATTCACCTGTAGGTCATTTACTAGGGCCCTTTGGGCTAAGGCTGTCATAGAGGTGTTATTTTGGATGTCTCTTCTATGTTCTGGTATTCTTTTGTTCAGAGACCTACTCATATAACCAATGTAGTTAAGATTTTGGTTATTGTCTTTATCAAATGCTGGAATTTCATACACACCCGGAAGATGGTTGGAATTGATTTTATCCTTGTATATTCCATAATAAATTAAATAACGTGTTTCTTCTATTAAATGTTAATCTGTGGCCAGTAATTTTTTCCAACTTTCTCTTAAATTTTAAAGTAATGTCATTTATGTCCACAGAATATGTTGTTCTGTTGTCTAATTCTTCCATATTAACAGTTCTCTTATGTTTGCATTTGTTTATTTTATGCCATAAACCTAAGATGCTATTTTCCAAATAACCGTGTTGTAGTGCCTGCTTTTTAATCTATCTAATCTCTTCATCTATATTTTTTCTTGTTGAGCAATGCATTAGGGTTTGTGAGGAGGTTAACTTGGACCTGTCCTTTATAGATGATTCTTTCTTGTATATTTTTAGTAATAAATAATTCATATTTAAAAATATTTTATATAGTAATGAATTGTGATTCTCAATTATCATAATTATTCAATTTCATAATTAAATTATTTCAATTAAAATAAGTGATATTGTCAGAATCCACTAAAGAAACATAGTATAGGTTGAAAATCAAAAATCCGACAGTCAATATTCTGGTAATATCAGTTTTTCGGCATGAATGTTGGAACGCATTTTTAAATTTACTGGATTAGCGCACCATTGTTTTCTGGAAGTGCTGCTTATGTTTTGACAGCACTGTACACCAGAATCAGATATTTGGT
This sequence comes from Olivierus martensii, assembly GCA_000484575.1. Classification (NCBI taxonomy): domain Eukaryota; kingdom Metazoa; phylum Arthropoda; class Arachnida; order Scorpiones; family Buthidae; genus Olivierus; species Olivierus martensii. Next base: position 13,533 of record AYEL01068593.1, on the reverse strand, counting down.
CTTGCTTGCAACCAGGGTTGCCAGATTGGCATTTTTGATGCCAAATGATTTCTTTTTGGCTTTTTTACACATGGTTGGTGTTAGATATATAACATTTTGGCATTTTTTCTGGCTTTTTTTGCTTATTGGCATTATATTTTTTAACTTTTTTCAAAGATACAGTATTGAATTAAAATTCTGTAGAACTATTTTAATTAGTTAATTAACATTCTGTAAAATTACAGTCTTTTATTTAGTTAATGAACATTAAAATTTTCATTTGCTTTTCATTTAGTGTGTAATTTTATTTCTTTAAAGCACTGTACAAGTAGTCCTTTTCTATTAAATATATATACATGTAATACCCTGAAGTTACGTGATAGGTGGAACCAACGAAAATCACGTAAGTTGGGAACAAAAAACTGTACCCAAGGAAAATTTTCCTAAGGGTGTTATAATTTGAGCATAAAAAATGCATTGATGACAACAGAATTGAAGAAAGATTGATTAGAACATGTTTGGGAGAAGAGATTTGTTTTTTTTTTTTTTTTCAAAATAACACCAAAAGTGATAATATATTTGAAGATGATTCTCAATAAATTAGAAAGCTTATTATGAATATTAGTACCTATTTAAGTAAATAAAAATTTATAATAATAGATATTGAAAAATAAAAAATATTGAAATGGTATCAACACACACACACATAGAGAAATATTTATTTATAAACTGTTCCAACAGGGACACCCCAAATCACATGCTTATGTAGAATGAAAACTACAAATTTATTAGAAGCAGCTGAGGGGACCATAGAAGGCCAGAAATGTTACCATGTTACCGTGATATTTTGTCTAACAAATTATTGAATTCCTGCTTAAAGTGCGTATTTAATTACTTGTAATTCTGAAAATGAAAACAGACTGGCAATAGTGAAAGAAACTATTAGACTGATATTAAGTGAATAATTTTTAAATGAATACTTAATTTTTTAATCAATTTTTTCATATTTTTTTTATTCGCAATTTTTGAAATTTTATAAATTATATTTATTATCTTATATATTGGAATCAAACTTATTTGTCATGTTATTTATTAAAACCATTTTAGAATAATTTTTGCACTTACATTCTTCAAATCTTATAACTGCAATAGTGTTTTTAATGAGAGATCTCAAAATCTTATATACTTTAAAGTTTTATTAAACTTAGATTTTTAAACAGTACAATAGAAAAATAAGTCAAAAATACTAATTAATCACTGTAAAGTTATGAAATTAAAAGAAAAATATCCAATAATCATGATTTTTATAAACAAAATAACAGAATTTAAAATTCAATGAGATTTTTAATAGAGTACTTTATATAAATTTAGATTGATACATATATTTTATAAATAATAAAGCTTTATAAAATATTGTCATAACTATATCAGCTTTTATCAATTTTGATTATTGATTTTATATAAAAGTAAGATTGCAGTCATACTTTATAATCTTTAGTTGTGTGCCAAAGTAATTACAACAGTTTCAGAATCAGTTGCTTTACAGAAAAATTTTTATTATAGGAAAATAACTAGTGATATTGTATTAATTGGCATTACTGTGTTGTCAATAATTAAAATCATAATCAATAAACAATAATAATGCAGAATTATTAGAAAATTCCATACAAAGTATATTTTTAATTAATTTGATTAAATGCTTCTGGAATGTAGTTCTAATCAATCACAATTTATGTTTCAATATTATACCAACACTGATTGTGATGATGATATATATATTCTTACTAATAAGTTGGAAAATTGCAATTTATGTTTGAAAAAAATTTTTTTCAAGCATTGCTGAAAATGCATTTTTAGCCACTGTTGCAACTGTGCACATGACTAAAAACTTGAAAGTGTGACTATAGTTTATGACATATTTTATGAAGAAATGATTTTCAGTTGCTTTAAATATTTTTTAAAACAAAAGCTAATTTAATTTTTGTTAATTAATTTTTACAAATATATCTGATAAAGTATCTGAATTTAAAATCATCATCATACTCATCAAATGAGTTTATAACTGCATTAATCTGAATAGTCTTAACAATGTGCATTATATAATAATAAAAATATTACATTGCAAATAATTTTGCATCAGATTAAATATTTATTTTTAAATAAAACTATTAATGTATATTAAGATTTAATGCAATTTATTTTAATCATATAAAAAAAAGGGTTGCTTGATCTATTTTTTATTCCAATTACATTTTTATAGATTTATAAATAAAAATATATATGCAATTTTTAATAAAAATTTGATTTTGTGTTTCTTACAAAATATGCAATATATTCATCATCATCAATATCAAAATCTGTGAATTAAATTTTGTAATTTTAAGCATAAGTTATTAAAATAACTGAAATAATTTCAAATTTCATATGAAGTTATAAAAATTTCATTGATAAATTTATAGAAATTAATGAATTTTTTATAAGTTAAAATGCATTATAATTCAAATTTGAATTATCTGCATTTTATAAAAATTTGATCATTTATTATTTTTCATTCAATATTATATATACACATGTTAAAACTTTGTTCTATTAAAACTAACAATTTAATAAAATATAGAATTGTAACTAATTCCTGTAATCAAAGTAATTTAAAAAAATTAAATGATGACAGTTCAAATAACTTTCATTGGATTCCAATACCTAAAACAAGAAGTAAAAATTATTCTAAAACAAAATTTTAATTTTGTTAAATTCGAAATAAAACTTTAACATCTTATCTAAATCACCAAATTTAAATATCTGAAATATTAAAAATATTCTTTATGTTAATGAAATCAATAGTAAATTGCTAATTCTATTCTAATTTTTTAAATACTTTTTTTTAAAGATTCAGAATAAATATTTCACATATTTGAAAAAAAAATCTAATTGTCAGATCATTATTGCCATCAGATAGAGATAGAAGAAACAATTTTCTTGATGATAGATAATTTTCCTTATAGTTTTATCATGAGGATCATATTAATCACTGTGCTATCCAGTCCAGTCAGTAATTTTGTTTTTGTCTAAAACTTAAAACTCATCAAGTTTAAAAATGGTATAGCCATGTTAAACAAAATTGGAAGTGGCAATCAACCATAGTAACTTGAAGTTATAGTTATTTGAAATTAAACAGCAAATGAAGTAAAAGATTCAAGAGATTAGAGAGATAATTCTAAACAAAACAAAAATGTTAAGGCAGAAATTTTCCCAATAAATAGCACATAATGTTATTTTTCAACAGAAATATATCTAATTCTGTCTTAATGTTTTGAATTTCTATTTATTTCTAATCATATTGAAATTAACAACAAATGTAACACAGGAAAACAAACTTCTTTCAATTTATGCCAAGACATAATAATAAATCATATTTTGTAAGGTCAATATAGATAGTAAAAGATTTGGAAATTGACTAGTAAACATATAGTTAGTGCAGTTCATATAAATAAGATTCATCAAGTCTCCAAGGAAAATTTTTCTTTTATCTAAATTAATTTTTTTCATAGTAATTTCTATATAATATATTGGGAATTGGCATTTTCTAAGTCTTCTATTTCATTTGCTGTTCAATTTACATTTTAGTTTAATATATCTATATAAAAATTTTTAAATAATAATTCTTTCTATATGATGATAATTAAATCTTCTTTAAATTATTATAAATATCTCAATCATTTTTATCATCATAAATATGAATAAATTATTCACTTCTATTCATTCTTAAGAGTATAATCATAAATGGAAAAACTAGTTTGTATTGAAATCAATGCTATTTCAATCCTGATAGCATTTTTGTAATGCAAACATGCCTTGGACATATGATCATTATTTAGTGATTATTATTTTATTAAATAGTAAATAAAGAATAGAAATTAATATTTTTCATTATATTAAATAAACCAAAAAAGTATGAAAAAACATACATTATCTTTCACTACCTTATTTTTAATATCCCATGAATATTAAAGTCATTAACAGATTCAAATCATTAATAGATTCAAAAAAAAATTTTTGAAAAGTTCAAGTCATTAATAGATTCAGATCAAGTCATCAATAGGTATAGCAATACTACTTTAGCAATGCCAGTTCTACAATCACCATTTTCTCTACCAACAGAATATAGACAGAAACCTCAAATAGAATCAAATTTAATTCTATTTGAATCATTTCTGATATTTTAATTAAAAATTAGCATTTCAAATAGAATATATTTTATTAAAAAGTTCAGAAAACTTTTAATCATGGTATTGGGCCATGATAGTTTAAATCATGTGTTTATTAAAAAGATTTTTCATTTATGAAGTCTATTGGAAGTAGAATTATATTACAAATTTACAAAAAAGTGATTTGCAATACATTTAAAAAATTAGACTATTTGGTGGCATTCATAGAGTACAATTATTCTTTTCTTATGTATCATTTCCAAGCATTTTTTGATTGTATTATATTAATAGTATCATTAAATAACAATCATATTTGTTTTTATCTTTAACATTTAATAATTTTTATACTGTGTATAAAATTGAATGTATGTCTTTTTTTCTACCTGTATGTTTGCTTATAATTTCAGAATGGTTATCAAAGTTGGGCAAATTTTGTGTCACATGTCTAATTTGGTTAAAGAAAAAATGGTTTACCTATATTACTCCTATGATTATTATGGGATTATATATAATTTTTTAACAATGTTTTGTATAGATTTAAGGAAAAATAATTTATTTCACTTAATATAGATTGATTTAATCATCATCAAGAAGTGCTGGGCATCAAGAATACTAATGTAAAAATTAAGTCTTTTTTTATTTAATTATTATAAATGCCAGTAGCAGACTCATGGATCTAGGAACTGATGGGGTCAGATTAAAAAAAGTTATTTAAATTAATAATAGAAAAATCAGGATTTCAACAAATAATAAAACAACAAGCATACCTATTGTTGCAGGGCTTTTTTATTATTTATTTACACAAATTTAGAATATTAATTAGCAAAGTTATGAAGAATACCATGATGAGACAGATTCAATATATATAATTACAATAAGTCTTAGTGGAGTGGTGACATGCATGTTCTCACACAGAATTAAGCAGTTAAGCATACACTAGGCATAGGGCCCAATGGAGCTAGCCCCAATGCTACATAAATACATGCATATTCAAGCAGTGAATCAATTAGTGACAATTAACAGCAACAATGTGCATTCCTATGTCTAATATCTCCTCAATCTGGGGCCAATCTCAATCTATGATAGAATGCAATAATAAATACAGTCAGACCCCATTAACACAGAGTTCAGTAACACGAGAGTCTGCTTAACACACGGTTTTACCATGGCTACCTTGATAAGCAAGTGCTTGTTATATCACTCCTAGACATCTTCGTCATTAAGTAAAGTTTTTATGTGTATTTTAATAAAACAAGTTTTCAAAGTAAAGGTATTACTTTATTTTTCTTTCATGACAAAGTGAAATCACACAGAAAATTCATATCAATGAAGGAACTTTTATTATTGCTCAATTTCTATTAATACAGTACTGTAACTCACAAGTCACTTAACCTGCAATTTAGTAACCACTGACCCTGACTACCGTGTGCTAATGGGGTCAGACTATATTTTTCATGGAAAATGATTGTTATTTTTATATAAATAATTAGATTATCAAAAAAATATTTTTTTAATCAAGACAGTTTTTGTCAGTGATTAATTTGGTTTCTTTGATAAAATTATTGGTGGGGCCCAGTCCCTTTAATCCTTAATCATGAGTTAACCTGATAAATTCAGAATACAAGTTAATAAATTTATATAAGAGTGGCAGATTTTTTAATCAGAAATTAAAATTCAATACAAAAACCCACAATTTTAGTCCTTATATAAAAAAAATAAAACACATTGTATAAATATAGTAGGCAAAAATAAATAATTCTAATATCTAAGCTATGAACAACAATGGTTTATTAAAATAATTTCTTAATTCTTTTGAACCAAACAGAAACTTCTCCAGAAACTTACAGAAAAAGCTTTCTGGAGAAACAGAATTATTTAATGAAATATTAATAAAATAAATGTTCAATAAGTTGTGATCTGAAAAAATTTATTGATATTTCTTTCTGACATTTTTTCTCAGTTATGTTATGTTTATACTATAAATCCGTAATTGCAAACAATGGTAGGTTACTTTCTTACTAATATGCATGCCTTATTTTGAGAGATCCTGTTTAACTAGAGTTAAAAACATGACAGTAGAAAAGGTATCATGCTGGACAAAAATGAGTATTAAGCCATATGGTTCTATCTCTTCAAGGGAAAATTGCACAAATATTCCATGAAGAGATGTCAGCTGTGTATGGTGAATAATGTCATATCATATGATAGTGGTGTTCAACCTTTTTTACTATGCCAGCTACTTTTCTATACTAAGTTATCCAGTGATCTACTCTCTTATGAAGATTATGTTCATCATTCCCTCAATCTAATATCTGATTATGTACAACTAGGCAGCTAAATGCACTCACTCACTTCAGAGGACTCATTCTCCCAGCCATAAAAATTTGTGTATTTAAAAATTTATTTATTACTTTTAATTCAACAAATAAAACAAATATATTGAAATAAATTATTTATTTCTCTATTTTAGAAAACCAAAGTTAGAAAAAACAACAGATTGATTACAGACTCATAAGTTACAGGAAATGCTGGTTGATTAAAAAAAAAAGTTAATGTGAAATTTGGCATTGTCTGGAGATCACAATATTTTCATTGTCAGGCTGATATGAGGAAGTGGCCAATCGCAGACAATTATCCAGATGATCATTTGTAATTTGGTTTCTTGATTATTTTTTGATGTTCATATTTGAAAAAGCGAATTCTGACAAGCAGGGTTGCAGAGTCGGAATTTTAAACTGTCCAGAGTCAGGAGTTGGAGTCAGACCTTACAAATTTTAGAGAGTCAGAGTCGATTTTTTAAAAGATCGAGTCTGAGTTGGATCATTTGCCATCCAACTCCACAACCCTGCAGACAAATATGTCAATCCAAAAGAAGACAGAATTTTTCGTGCAATATCAGTTAATATTGAAAAACTTGTGTGAATACTTCCAAATGATAAGAAAATTAGTGATTTCACAATTTTAAAGAAAAATAAAGAAACAATAGCAATTGACTAAAAGAGAATTAAAAAATAATACAAAATAATAATAAATAAATTATTCCGTTTTCAGTTTTAATTAAATTTATAAGGAGAATCAGCTTGGAAGAAATAAACAAAAATCATCCAAAAATCGCTCCACGATCGACACGTTGAACACCTGTCACGAGATTATGAAACAATGAAAACAAATTCAAATGTCACACCAGCCCACAGGATGACCCAAGAGAAGGCCATTCAGCAAGTAATGTCTGTGTTTTGGGACAGCAAAGGTAACATATTGACAGAATACTTATAAAAAGGCTTGATAATAACAACATACTATAGGAGACAAGCACACTATAGGAACTTGCTATAAAAATTACAGGACAGTATCAAGGAAAAAAGGTGTGTTACTGTGAGTTGACAATGCACTTGCATACTGAGCTACAGAAACAGTTACTTTTCTGCACAAATATGACTATGCAATCTTGTATCCATATTGTTCCATCTCTGTATTCTCCTGACCTGGAACCTTCAGACTTCTTTCTGGTTCAAAATAAGAAAAACATTTATGAGGAAGAAGTTTCTTCAATGATGAGGAGGTCCTTAGTGTTGTGAGGAACTGATCTGCTTCCAAAGCTGACATTTCTACAAAGATAGGATTAAACAATTGCTTCATGGGTATGAGAAGTGTGTGGCCCTAGGAGATGGATATGTAGAAAAGGAAGAGATGGAGAATCAAATTTCAGATTCGTAGCATATCTGTATCATAATGAATGTAAAAACTTTTTGCCTTCCTTTGTATTTCAGTTATGAATTTTTGGAAAGAATTTTATCCTACTAAAGAGTTTGATATGTTTATTATTAATTAATTATTTTTTTTTATTTCTAAAAATTTCTCTCTCTTAATAAAATCATATTTTCTATTAGGGATTGTCCTACAGTCTTTAGCCATCAATCCTAGTGGGGATGTTTGCCTATATCCTCAGTCTGGAAAAAGTCCAGACTGTTTGTTAGCATATTGGATTAATTCATAAATGATATTAAAGTGACACAAATTTCTAGTTATGGTCCCTGTGATTAGTAATAAACAAAGTCCTGCTCCAGGAAATCAGACTAACACAACAAGAAGCTTATAAATCAAATCGAAAGATTTTTTCAATTTGATTTATAAGCTTTATAATTTTTTTTATAATCGATAAGATTTTTTCGAATATATATATTATAATCAAATATTTTTTATATAATCAAATATTTCGAATATATATTTTGATATTTCGAATATTTTTTTTATAATCAATAAGATTTTTTCTAAATTATAATCAATAAGATTTTTTGATTTGATTTATAAGCTTTATAAATCAAATCGAAAAGATAAAAAATTACAGGAACACCTTTACAAGTGTAAAATAGTTTCAGGATTGAAATTCAAACAACAAAAACTCAGGCAAAACTGCAATGCACAAAAGCTCGTGTATACAAAATCTCATTGAAAGTCTCTATTGAGACTTTTCAATGAGATTTTACTATTACTATTATTAAATAATTGCTTTATAACTTTTAAAAATTGGTAAATATAATCACAGGATAATAAAACACAACAACAAGCTTATAAATTGAACCAAAACGATTTTTTGTTATAAATTACTTTCGAGTATTAACCCATCAATAAATTACGTAGTTTTCTGATGATGGGTTAATATCAAAAGAACTTTATAGTAAAAAATCTTTTCAATTTGATTTATAAGCTTCTTGTTGTGTTATTCTGATTTCCTGGAGCAGGACTTTGTTTATTACTAATCACAGGGACTATAACTAGAAATTTGTGTCACTTTAATATCATTTATGAATTACTTGAAAATACTTCAACTATTTTATTAAAAATATTTTTTATATATTGTACAAATTTTGATATGATTATTTCAATATAGCTATAATATTTGTTGTGTTACATCTAGCAGTTAAATTATATATTTCTAACATACACTCTACCACAGACAAAGTTAATCTCATCATTAAGGTCCAATTTTACAATGTCCAATAGCTTTATTTACGAGCTATCTGTCAATTGTAAAACAGATGCCTGGTGGCTAAAGCTATTAGGAACTTTATCAGGATATTGTAAAACTGGGCCTAAAAATCTATCAAAAAAGTAAATTTTTTAATCAACATATATAAAATAAATATTATATAATCTATTAAAAGTAGTGCTTAAAGTAAGATATAATACATATCAAATAGATAACAAATTAGATATTTTGTATTAAAAATGAAAAACAACACAATAGAACAGAAGAAAATCTGGATTTTCAATAGTTTAACAAAGTATAGTAAACTACATCTGCATATCACAATCTTACTCTTACTAATTTGCAAAAAAATTCATTCAGAAAAAAGAAAATATAAAAATTTATATTAGCATATAGCTAACATAATGAATATTTATGCACTCTTGTAAATCTCCAATAACTAAATGTCTTTGTACTTATAAAAAGCATTTGATTTTTTAATATTCTTAAATATACTTAAATAAATTATTTACATTAGTTAAAAATTCATGTTTCTATTGATATATTACTATAGTAATATATCAATAAAAACAATAATAATATATATATATAATAAATAATATATTAATACAGTAAATCCCTGACTTATGCAACTAATTAGTTCAAAAAATTTCCACACAAATAAAAAACCACACAAGTTCAACAATGGTTAAATTTGATATAAATGAATGAGTGCATTAGCAAATGGCATGATCAAATGAAATTTATGAACATATGTTAAGTATAGATAAGAAAATATAAGGCCATTAGTGATGTATTTGCAAAAAAGTAAATTCTTTAATGAATTTTTCATTTGGCATTTTATGAAAATTCAATGAAAATAAAGAGACTTATGTATTCACATAGTTTTAAAAGTGATAAGTCTAAACAACATAAATCATAGACAATGTTTTATTTCTACACTGATGTTTCAAAGAAAATATATTAAATACAATTTTAAGGGGAGATACATCAGGGTCAGAGGCAGTTCAACTAAATATTAGTTTGCACTTAGTGAACTTATCATTTTGTTTTTCATTTAAAATGATAAACTGAAGAACTGGAGGGCTTCTGATAACATTTCAGCATAATTTTGTGTTTATCAAAACTATTGTATAACAGTTGCTAATGCTTATTTTGGCATATTTTGAGAGCACTTGTCAAATAGTTAGTTTTGTCTTAACTATTAATAAATATTTCTTCTTTATATTTCTAGTTGTAATACTATTAATGTAACATAGCATTGCAAAAAAAGGTTAGAATTGTGAAATTCCCTGGTGATGCATTTTCTTTAAACACCAATTTTTTCCATCTTAATTACTTAATTTTCAAACATTAAAATTTCATGTTTATTTGACTAAGTAATCTTAAATATGCATTGCAAATTATGCAATGGAAGTAGCTATCTTGTTTGTAATATAAACTTAACTTTGAGCAAATAGTATTTTTACAAATTGAAATGAAAATAAGCTTAATTGTATTGTTTATGATATTGTCACAAAGCTATTTATTACATTTTTATTTACTTTTCATTAATAATTTTCTACTGTGAATGAAAGGCTGCTGAAATTCTTAGTAATGACATTATTTACATAAGCTATTTTAATGATACAATCACTTAGAAGTTTCATAAAATTTAAATTAATATAAAATAGCTATTGTTTATCAAAGTTTTACATTCAGATAATAATCATCAATTGTTGTGTATACTATTTTGATTATAATTTACAAATACAATACTATATTTCTTTGATTCAAAGATGATATTAATTTACTAATTTACTCAATTTTTTTCCTTTTAGTTTTATAGAAAAGGGAAAAATTATTCAAAGTTTATTCTAAATATAAAATAAAAATACTAAAAAGTTCAAATTATAAGGACAAGTTAATCAAAATATGAAAGAATATTTTAGAAATTGAAAATATGTTTCAAAATACTTCATAATTTCTGAAATATAACTTCCAGATATTTAGTATTATTAAGCAATTGAAATATTTTTTTTCACCTTCTGAATAATCTTAAACATCTAATAGATTTAAATGCATATTTTGTTATACAGTTTGCAGATATTATATTTTTGCAATGGACAATTATAAAAATAATTTTGTTTAAACAAATTAATGCTACCATATTTTCCTGAATGATAAACATATACCGGTACTTCATAAATGTACAGTATAAAATTTTCACTGTTTATTAAATGCAAAACTATATAGATAACAGTACATAATATCTGCCAAAACAAACAAAAAATAATTTGCTTCATATGGATCTAAAATATGAAATAATACAAACTAGAAAAATATGACAACATTATTGGAGAACACTTATTACATAGAGAATTGGAAATATCAGAAATTGCTTTAAGCTTATGTGATTTTCAACAGCTCTCAATATCAAAATTATCTGGTACACAACATTTGTGTTTCTGATGATCGTTGTGTGTTTGATCATTTCCAATTTTTTTAATTGTGGCAAAACTTTTTATTTGTTTTGATATTTTCCCCCCTTTCATTTTATTATTTGAATGCATTGAATGATTGCTATTGGAAAATTTCCATTACTTCCACTTGACATAGCAATATATTTCTTCAAATTAAATAATGAAAAGTTTGATATCAATCATAAGTTATAACTTGACTTCATAAAAGTTAAAAAGTAAAAATATCTACATCTTAGAATTGATAAAATATGCTAACTTTTTATATTTTGTTTCACATATAAATTAAATGTTTATTAAGGTAAAATAAAACTATGGTATAATATAATGGCAAATCAATCAGTATTAAAGTTAAGCAATTATACTAGTACTATTTTGATCTTCTGTTTATCTTGGGTCAAATCACTGAAGCAATAAACAAATTAAAATTTAACTATATTTAAATAACAAATTAAAATTTTGTCAACTGAAATAATGTGTGGAAATTGCTTTAACCACAATCCTGCTTTTGTCTTTGGTGCTCTCTCTGCTTTTTTGCTATTAGTAACAAAAACATATTGGCCATTCAATAGTTCTAGCAATTGTCAATAATGAATTAAATTTAAAAAATATCAATTTAGACCAGAAACTTGTCAGAAAAAACAATCATTTTTAAATACAACAACATAGTTTTATCCATAATTACTGTAACATAAAAACACTATTATAATAACAAGTTTTAAATCAATCAAAAATATCAGTATTACTCCAGAGAATATTAATGAATCAATATTAGAAAAAATTATTTTTAATCTATAAGAGGATAAATTTTTTACATTAATCTAATAATTAAAATAAGCTTTTAATGAATAATTATTAGACTATTGGAACAAATTATATTTTGTTATCTCAGAAAAAAACTTTAAAGTCAAAAATTTTTTATATTTATACAGAGTTATTCTAAAGTCTTGCAACCCATATTTTTCATTATATCTCCCATAAATGTAAAGCTGCCATTTTGAAATTTGCATTATAAAAACTTTATTTTATGTATGATAGATGGCATTGTTATCAGTCACGTGACACAATTTAACCCCAGAGTTTAGTGCTCAACAAAAAATATTCGTTTGGAGTGTTATTTGAAAATGAATTCTTGTAGAAGTGTTCAGATGGCATATTGTACACAATTTGCAATCTGAAATGTTCCATATAAGTCAACAAGTTTAGTTCATAAATTCAGAGAAACAGCTAGTGTTAATGTCCAGAAGTAGTATGCTTAAACTGAGTTTGGGTAAGTGTGATGACATTGAAGCATGTAGAGCAGGGGTGGGCAATTATTTTCTGCCGCGGGCCGGATAAACAATCTTCAGGCTGAAGCGGGCCGTATGAAAATTGAAAAGTACCTAAACGCAAATTTAACCTATGGCGCCGTAATTATGTAATGAAATTATTGATGATAACCTGTGCCGTCCTAAGATATATGGCGCCCGTGGGCTATTAACAATAATGCGCCCCTCTTCCATAAGAAAATACACGGGAGGGGAAGCGGGAGCGAGGTGATCGGTGAAGTTTTACACAAGTTTCAGAACTAGAAAAAGTCAATATATTACCAATAAACAAATAATATAAAATTCATACCAAATTCAAATAACTTACATGAACAAAAACAAACTACAAGTATATAAACAAAAAACAAAAGTAACTTATTTTATGTATAACTTAAATATTTATTTTCCTAGCTTTTTCTTTTGCAAACTGGTTAATATCATCACTCGTATTTAAATAATTAAATAAATCACGCTCTATGGACAAAATACTTAAATCATTTAATTTGTACTGTCCCAAAGAAGAGCGTAAATAATTTTTTATACTTTTAAGTACTGAAAAAGATCTTCCACCGCTGCAGTTTGTAGCAGCAGTA
>AYEL01068592.1:0-19898 GCA_000484575.1 Olivierus martensii | reverse complement strand
CTACTGATAAATTATTTTTTATTCTTTTTTTTTATCGAAAATGAAGTGGAATATTGTATAATGTATTTTATTAATGAGAAGTTATTTTTTTATAATTATTTTATTTGCCATACTCTAAACATTTCCACATTTTCCACTTCATTTTCGATAAAAAAAAAAGAATAAAAAAAAATTTATCAGTAGCGATTCGGACCCACACCCTTTCAATCGTTGGTGATGTCAATCACACACCGAACGCCAAACATATCGCGCTATCACAGCAGCCGATGCTGGGGTGATATGACTCGGTATATAAAGAATATAGAAACGTTAAACCCATTTTTTTCGGCAATGCTTGAGAGGTGCATCGTATTACTTCACCATGGTTTTGTGGGAGGGTTGAACTACAAAATATGAAAAAAATCAGCAAAATCGGAGTGGGCCATGGTTGGCACTCCCCTGGTCAGACCCACTGAATTGCATTTATCAATCATAGAATTAATAGATTTCATCACTGTCTTAAATATAAGTGGTCATAAGTCAAAGATTACTTGTATAATTCAAATATACTGTCAGGCAACTACTGAAAGGAACCAGAATGATGTTCTATAATAATCATCATGTCAACAAGACTGGAAAAAAAAAATAGCACATTGTGATAGTTGATTTGAAGGCAAATTCAATAGAAAAATCAATTTAAAAAGTTCATTAGAAATTAACCAAACAGGATTAATACAAGTAAAACATTTGACAGAGCATATCTTTCTATATTAATTATTCAAAATATAAAATCAAAAACAGCTGAAATATTTTGATATTTTAATAACAAAATATCATATAAAAAATAAAAATATATTTTTTGTTCAATATATGGTAATTTTTGTATGTACAGAAATTGAAATATACTTCTAGTATCTTTTAAATTTGCATAAGTCTAAAAAATTTTTCATTATATTCTTAAACATCTTTTATCATAATGATTTTTTCACAAATTTACTTCATTATTATTTAATTGAAGTCAATAGCAGTATTAAATTATCTCTAAAATAATGATTTCTACTTCATATTATTTTAAAGATAATTTAATACTGAATTTCTTTTTGTGAATTCTAAAAAATGTAAACGCCACATGATATCTCCAAAATGGGAAAAACTATCCAGAAAAAATTTTATATAAAAGATTAAGCAGAGATATTGCTTAGCTTTCATAATAGATTTCATCAATATTGTCACTTAAACAATAACTTCTGCAATATATTCTTTTGGATATTGTAAACTACAATAAGCAAAATTGACTGTCTGCCATCCTTAAAAAATAGTTCTTTTTAACAAACACATATTCAGAATCTTTGATAAAAAGTATTTATATAAATCTTTACATAAATTCAGTTAATGCTTCTCAGAGGAAACACATCTCAGTTCATATCCAGCAAAGATTAATGCCATTATGATCCTGTGATATGACATTATACTTAGGTAGAGTTAATTGCTTACTAAGCGTCGTATTACTTCACCATGGTTTTGTGGGAGGGTTGAACTACAAAATATGAAAAAAATCAGCAAAATCGGAGTGGGCCATGGTTGGCACTCCCCTGGTCAGACCCACTGAATTGCATTTATCAATCATAGAATTAATAGATTTCATCACTGTCTTAAATATAAGTGGTCATAAGTCAAAGATTACTTGTATAATTCAAATATACTGTCAGGCAACTACTGAAAGGAACCAGAATGATGTTCTATAATAATCATCATGTCAACAAGACTGGAAAAAAAAAATAGCACATTGTGATAGTTGATTTGAAGGCAAATTCAATAGAAAAATCAATTTAAAAAGTTCATTAGAAATTAACCAAACAGGATTAATACAAGTAAAACATTTGACAGAGCATATCTTTCTATATTAATTATTCAAAATATAAAATCAAAAACAGCTGAAATATTTTGATATTTTAATAACAAAATATCATATAAAAAATAAAAATATATTTTTTGTTCAATATATGGTAATTTTTGTATGTACAGAAATTGAAATATACTTCTAGTATCTTTTAAATTTGCATAAGTCTAAAAAATTTTTCATTATATTCTTAAACATCTTTTATCATAATGATTTTTTCACAAATTTACTTCATTATTATTTAATTGAAGTCAATAGCAGTATTAAATTATCTCTAAAATAATGATTTCTACTTCATATTATTTTAAAGATAATTTAATACTGAATTTCTTTTTGTGAATTCTAAAAAATGTAAATGCCACATGATATCTCCAAAATGGGAAAAACTATCCAGAAAAAATTTTATATAAAAGATTAAGCAGAGATATTGCTTAGCTTTCATAATAGATTTCATCAATATTGTCACTTAAACAATAACTTCTGCAATATATTCTTTTGGATATTGTAAACTACAATAAGCAAAATTGACTGTCTGCCATCCTTAAAAAATAGTTCTTTTTAACAAACACATATTCAGAATCTTTGATAAAAAGTATTTATATAAATCTTTACATAAATTCAGTTAATGCTTCTCAGAGGAAACACATCTCAGTTCATATCCAGCAAAGATTAATGCCATTATGATCCTGTGATATGACATTATACTTAGGTAGAGTTAATTGCTAACTTTATTCATAATATTAAAATACAGCAGGTCCTTATTTATATGATTAATTCCAAAAATTTCTATGGAAAATTAAAAATTACAAGTTTAAGAATATTTAAATTCAATATATAGGTAATCCTCTCCTTATGGTCAACTTCAACTTACAATGGCAATGTCATCAATAAATTCTGCTATTGGTCAATGCAATTGACCTGGATTTGATTCCTTGATCAAATGATATATATCATTGAGTTAACGAATGATATGTAAGGATGCATCTGATACATGGAAAGTATCCTTTTTTTGTAAACTGTTATTTACAACTGCTTATACTTAACTTGTACAGTGGGTGATCGGTTAACGAACAGTTTGGATAACGAACACTTCACAGAACAAACTGTGTGACCCGTGGACTGACAGAACGAAAGGGTAGGCCGGATGGCTGCATGGTAAAGCTGTGGCTTACCATCCTGGAGGATCCAGGTCTCATTCCTCCAATTTTTCAGGAAGGGTCTGAGCCTGGCCCGTTAAACCTCATTCTTCAACCATCCGGTTGACCCCATCATGATGTTTGCGAGCCTGTGATGAGGTCTATAAGAGGCCGCTGCCAGATAAAAATATCTCAAGAGATATGGCGGCTTAACTAACCTAACAGAATGACAGGCTTAGACCTTCGCGTTCGTGAACTTATGGGTAAGGATGGGGGAACAGTAGTTTTCCCTGATTAAAATGAACTTGGAGACAATTTAAACATCAAAGATTTATTAAAGAAGGTAAGAGAGAGATTTTACAATATTTTGATGTCAAAGATTTATTAAAGAAGGTAAGAGAGAGATTTTACAATTTTTTGGAAATTTTTTCGTCTGAAGAACAGTAATTTTTCCTGATTAAAATGAACTTGAAGACAACGTAAACAAATCAAACATTATTAAAGAAGGTAAGAGAGAGATTTTACAATTTTTTGGTCTTAGAATATTAAGAAGGTAAAAGAGAGATTTTACAATATTTTGGTGTTAGAATGGCACCCTAAGTAAGAGAGAGATTTTACAATATTTTGGTGTTAGAATGGCACCCATACTAGGTTAAGATTTTACAATTTTTTGGTCTTAGAATGGCACCCATACAAGGTTGAGATCAATAGGCTTAAGGATCTCTACCACGACAATGCTATTAATCACTTCCGAAAAATCCTGAAAATCTCTACCACGACAATGCTATTAATCACTTCCAAAAAATCCTGAAGGGGAGAGAAAAGTTTTTAATGGCACCCATACCAGGTTGAGGTCAATAGGCTTGGGGATCTCTGCCCTTAGAATGGCACCCATACTAGGTTGAAATCAATAGGCTTGGGAATCTCTATCCAGAATGGCACCCATACCAGATTTAGGTCAATAGGCTTGGGGATCTCTATCACTGGCACCCATACCAAGTTAAGGTCAATAAGATTAGAGATCTCTAACACAGGAATGGCATCCATACCAGGTTAAGGTCAATAGATTTGGGGATCTCTATCATGACAATGCTATTAATCACTTCCAAAAAATCCTGAAGGAGAGAGAAAAGCAATCGAAATTGGATAGATTCTTTAATGGAAAATAAACAGACTAGATTAAAATAGATATTATATTTTTGCAATGGACAATTATAAAAATAATTTTGTTTAAACAAATTAATGCTACCATATTTTCCTGAATAATAAACATATACCGGTACTTCATAAATATTTTTTTTTTTTTTTTGAGTCTCCAGAATGAATTAATCAAATTCTCATAAAAACCTATGGTAAATCGGATAACGAACATTGTCTTGGAACGGATTATGTTCATTAACCGATCACCCACTGTATTTCAAAGATCAAACAGATCTATTAGCAGCTAAGTTTTTTTTTATTTTAAAGATAGAAACGTTTTTGGCAATTAAGCCATCATCAGGTTACGTTCTATTGGCAATAGAATACAATTTAAAAATTCAACATGGAAGAACTCATGATTACTATACGTATGATGATAATGGAACTTAATATGTTATATGACATAATTAATTTAATAAATATTTCCTGCAGGTATTTGTGACTATATGGAAAGAACAAAAAATAATAAAAGAAAAAATAAAAACACTGAATTATAAAACAGTTTCTTGCTCAATCACATATTTCCATGGAAGGGGGCTCCAATGTCGGTTTTTGTTCAATATGCTTTCTGTTTTCCCACTTTTTAATATATGGATTCAGCCATTATAGCTTGAGCCAGCACATTCAGCAGTCTTATGATTTGCACCTCATTCCATTTTATTTTTAAGTCTCTATTATAGGCTTTTACAGCTAAGGTTGCAGTTAGTCTTGTTTGAGCTATGTTCTCCTTATGTTCTTCCAACCTTTGTGGTGCCAATGTTCTTCTCACCACTCTTATATGCAATGTTTGCTTGTGCGTTCATGTGTCATCTACTAGGATTTTATATACCTCTCTACTCTTGTTGTCTTAACAGGTTCTTATCTTTCCTCAGGATATTAAAAAGCATTGGTGCCCTGTGTACATGTGTACAACTAACTTTTTTTTTATTTTTTCATGATTTTCTTTATCATGCTAAATTTCTTCTTCTTATATGGGATGGGCAGGTAGTCATTCTCCTGTGCTGCTACCTCCTCCTGCTTATATTGCTGATATGTGTGTTTCTCCTAAGTGTATTCTATATCTGCCATAGGAAGGATCTTCTATAACCATGTTCTAAACCTTCTTTTTCTATATATGCCAGTTCTTGATCTAACTCCTCTTCATCTTCACAGTATGTTAATGTCCTCTTGTCACGAACGGCAGCTCATCTCCCGCCCGAACGTGACCCAGGATCGGGACCCACGCCCCAGCCGCCTTCAGTTCAGCACTTAACTTAATGTTAATGTGAATATCATGTGCCTCGAACCATTCGGAAAAATGAGAAAGTCCACAACCAAAATGCTCCATAAAGAAAACGTAATTAGTTTTATTTTTAAACAATAAACGAAGAACTTACAAAATATTATTAGTAGAAACTTAAAACGACTTATGATCTTCTCAAAATTAATCTTTAAAAACTTTTCAAAATGATGATACTTAATAAATGACTTTTTCCTGTCACCGTCGATTTCTTTCAAAACAGTCACCAATACGACAGTCCACAACAGAGTAAGGTTAGCAGTACCAAGGACAATGTTATCTAGATGATAGACGAACATGCAATCCACGAAGACAGGACAGGACAGGAACCACCAAGCAGAATGATCACAATGTGTTGAATGCTGGATCACACAGCTCCGTCTTCTGGCCACTTATTTATACTGTAGTTAATTTACATAAAAGACATGTAGAACATAATAAAATTGACTTGAACAAGAATTGATGACTCTTCTTTTGTTAATTATTTTTCATAAGAATAAATAACTAAATATAAATTATTATTTCACCATAAACTTCTTTTATACATTTTCCAACCGTCCTTTTTCCAAACACGTGACCGTGACGTCACTCTTCGGCCATTTGCCGCGATGATTCAACCTGCTTCGGACGCATTTTCAAGGTAACAGTTTTTTTTTTACAATTCTTTAATTTATTTTACCAAATCTGCCCCACTTTTTCTTAGAATCCTTACAATCTCACTTAGAAATTAGCCAGTGCTTGGGAAATGGCATTAAATAAATACTTTTCCATTATGTTATTTTTGTTACAAGCTTCTATAAGCAAGTATAACAATATATATTCTAATTTTGTTTTTAACCTAGTATTTTTATTATTTTCACCTGTATAGTGTTAACAAGGATTTTGGATATTCAAATTTTTGGCAATTAGAATTTAACTTCCATTTATAATATTGTGCCTGTGGAAAAACATGTTCTGAGTTATAATGGATTCAAATTATGACTGAAAATTTTGAGCTCATTGCTAAGGTAAATTGGGATTCCCTGTATTTAATTTTTCATAATATTTATTAAATATACAGAGTTTATAAATTCAATTATATTTTTTGTATTTATTAAAAATTGGAAAATTACTTTAATGTCAGCAATATAATTTTAAATATAACAAATATAATATTTACCTGCAATTGTATAAGATTCATAATTTTGCATTTTTTTTGCATTTTCAGACAATTCTTCTTCTATATTTTGAATCAACTGAATAGTTGGCTCTAAGAATGGTGAAAGCAATTCTTGAATTTCTTTACTGTTTTCCTTGGATTCTTGCCATAACTTTTTATAAAATTCTTCCTGTAAGTATAATGAATTGTGTAAATTTTATATTTTACACAATTCACACATCTCCAATATTAATACAGATACCCCCCTATAACATGGCTTCCTACAACATGGTTTCACTCTAACATGATTTTAAAATTGCAGAAATCCTCTTATAGCACGGTACTTCTACAACACGGTTTTTACTTAACACATTTAGACATTACATTTACTCTCCTACAAAATAAAATATTTTCATTAATTTTTGTAAAACCATATTAGGGATACATAATACACACATAAAATGCAATTATTGGGAATACTTTGCTAAAATCAATCTTAGATGCAATTTTGCTAGTCTATTGTCAGAAGGACAATATTGGACAATATGCAGTCTATTTTTGATTTTGATTTGAAATTAAATTAATTGGCGACCATTGTATTTTGTATTCCTAGCATTCAGTTCTTGGATAAAAAATAAGTTTTATTCTTCAATAGAGAATGTGAAAGAGAAGAAAAACTTTTTTATTCATAAATTTTTTTGGGTGTTGTTAAAGAATGATTGTTTTCTAGTGGGTTGTAGTGGATTAAATTACAAATTTTGTAAAGAGAGCAGAAGATACACAAACTTTGAATGCATAAAAAAGTTCAGAAAGTGAAGTAGATATTGTTAAAAAAAAATTTTCATTTTAATGAAACAGTGGTAAGGAAGATATAATTATAAAATGAATGTTATATAGGTTATATACTTTTTCTTTCCTGTTGTTTAACGTATATTATTTGTTTAGAATCTTACATATATATTTTTTCTTTCTTTATGTTTAGTGTTATTAATATTCCTAATAAAAAGTCAAGTTTCTTATGTGAAAGTAAAAAATGCTATTTGTTTTTAATTGGTTTGGAATGTAACTCTCCTTTTTGTATTGGCTCAAGGTCTCATATAACACAGTTTCACATAGCAGGCTGTTTTTCAGAAACCTATCTACCATGTTATAGGAGGATACCTGTACTTTAATATGTTTATATAACACCAATTTATTAAAATTACATTTAAATAATATAAACTGTTTTTAGACTGACAATGTAAAATTTCTGCCATTCTGAAATAAATTAAACTTTTAACATTTATTTCCTATATTAGTTAAAATAAATTTTTAATTATGGAATCAATATTTTTAATTGAGAAACCACATATATGAAAATATTTGAGATAACATGGATTAGAGATAGCAAATTTCATGGAGAAATAATATGAAACTTAAAATAAGAGAGAGGTTTGGTAGGCTTGAGCCATCCTATAATTTTTAGCAACTTCCTTAAGTCAACTTCAAATAAAAATAAAAGTAATAATCTAAGTACACAGTATTCACGACAACTCCCTTAAACTTATTTTACATAGAAATTCTGAAGCCACCAATGTTAAAATATATGAAATAGTGTACTTACAATTAAAAAATAGATTTATTACAATATATAATGATGCAAAGATAACTATCATGACTTTTTAATGTATTTTCATAATTAAAGTACCGAAGCTCTTTCTATCCTTAAAAGTGGGACATTTAGCAACTAAATGTAAAAGCTAAAGGCAAAGAACATAAATTCAGGTTGAATGATGGTTGAAAAAGTAATAAAAATGTGAGAGATGAAAGTGACCACAAAAAGGAAGAGAATGAGGTAACAAATAAATAAAGGAATAAAAAAATATGTTGTAATCAGTAATGGGAATAATTAACAAAGCAATCATTTGGAGTAGACATGAAAATGATGGAAAATATGGGAAACAAAGTTGTTAAAACAGGAGTTTCAAAAAATTTTGAAAGTACAAGTGCATAATACAAATAATAAAGACTAATGAAAAATAAATGAGAGAAGAATGAAATGGGAAGAAATGAAAAAAAAATAATAATCTAAGATGGGGAATTAATGCGAAAGTATTGAAATAGCATAAAAATATGAAGTTTTATTAAAAATTTAACAACAGCAAAAGAGAGAGAGTTTGACTTTAAGAAATCAAAAATGGCAATAGATTGTAGAATTTCTAGCAGCCAACATGGCAAACTTCATAATATGTTTTAATTCAAAGACTGTCAGAGACCTATAATGTAAGACAATAATAATGATTAATAAAAAAAAAGATAAGGTATAGTTTGCAACAGCCAAAAATATATGCAATTTTATTTCTATTGAATAAATAAAACAAGCAGCTTAGGATGTGAAAAAAATTAATTTTATTCTGATTCTTAGTGAGATAGTTTTTTCATTTATTGAATAAAATTGAATAAAAATACCTCTCTTTTTGTATATTTTCTTAATGATTTAATAAGTTGATTAACAGGATGATTACGGTCTTTTCTTATAGCATCTATTTTCTCTATTAGTAATTCTAATCTTGGATGAATTTTTTCTGCTAAAGCCATGGAAAATTTTAAATCTTCATACCCTTTTACTGAAATTGTAAATGGTGTTAATAATTTTAGTGAGAAAACAAAATTTTCGTGAGCCTCTTCTGGTTTATCCTGAAAAGAAAAATATTGTTTGATTATTACAGAAATTAGATTTAGATGCTAGGTTGTTAACATATTAAAACTTTTCCAATTTTCTAATATAGTTTAAATATTTAATAATTACCATATGAACATGAGTTCCAACTACAGAAAATCCACTTCCATCTCTTGCAATATCCGTTCTATATTTAATATTTTTAAAGCCATCTTCAGGAATTTCAGCTATCAATTCCATATAGGGAGTACTTGTAAGTTTTGAAGAATAACTTATTTCAGCACTTGGTAAGACCTCTGTCTATGAATATACATGCAAATTTATAAGTTGAAAGAAAATATTTAGAAAATTAAATATTAGTAATTAATAGCTAAAAATATTATCTAATTACACTGATTTTTCAAGTAAAATAATCAAAATTATTTATATGAGCCAAAAGTTATTTAAAAAAAATTTTTGTATTCTAATTTAAATTAATTTATATAATTTATATTTATGATGTACAGTTGATAATAATCAGCAGAAAATTGGGCTGGTGGGATCCAACTTTTTAATGATGTATTCCTTTGTTTAGCTAGCTATATGTATGCATAAATGCTTTTGTTATTAATTTGTTTAACAAAAATAATGAAAATATGAATAATGCTAAAAAATGTTATTCTCAATCCTGATTCATCACTTATAAAACTAACAAATTGATAACAGAGCATGTTTGAATACTTATTTGCTACATTTAAGATAGCGTATCAATTAGAACTATTTATTTTTTGAATTAGCAACCAAAAATGAAAGTTTCAAGTACAGATAATCCTTGACTTATAATGAGGTTTGGTTTGAACCCCACATTATAAATTGGAACAGTCATAAGTCAGAAATGCCCAAAATTTATGATTGCCCACTATCAATATTTATTATTACACTCCACTTTATTGAAATAAAAACAAACACAAAAATACAAGAACTGGACACAAAAAAGATGCTTTCTGCATATCAGACAATTGATCAGAGACTGAAAACCTTTTGTCAATTTTATTGACAATCGTAGAATTTATTTATGAAATCACCATCATAATTACAAGTGGTCATAAGTCGAGAACTATCTGTAATAATTTGGAACAACCGAATAGTTTGAATTACAATATCTGGAGCATGAAAACTGAAACATTATTAGAGGCAAACAACTTTTGGAGCATCCATAAACTATATCATGCTTTTACAAACACTTTTTGATATTCTCTCCTGCTCCTTCATCATTTTCCTTCACAGCAAGCTTGATCCTCTAATCATGATGTCATAAATTTGAAAACTCTCTCCCCTCCTATTTAAAAAGTTTTCCTGATTTTATATAAAATAAAAAATTACATAAAATAGTAGCAATAAGAATTATTTTACACTGGTACATAATTATATATATTCTTCAACTTCCCAAATCACTGGATATAAATATTTTAGAACTAAATATATATAAATATCTTACATTTTATAACAAATCTATCTCCAAATATGTTAACATATAATATTATGACATTACAGTCTTTATTGTTTGATCAATTAACATAAATATTTTATATTTTATAATTAAAACTAGTATATAAGTCTATCTTTTCAAGTAATACAAATATTTATGGCAACTTGATGCTGTATTTTTTTTCAACAAATTACACTATTTTTTAGTATGTTGATTATTAAATGGATGAATTGAGACCCTGCCATAGGCCACTTACATCAAAGGATAGCTGACTGTTCAGAGTGGCAATCAACAGGATCAGACCATCATTTTCCAATGAATGAGAGCTAAATTTGAACTTATTTCCTCTGGATGAAGAGCCGTAGTGTTTCCAGATAAAAAATCCAGCCAACATAGAAAATCAAACTAAATTAAAATAGTCATTGAATTTTAAGCTGACATTTGGATTTCCAATTTGAATTTGAAAAACTATCCTCAGATTACTATTCTATAACCCCAAAACATTATCTAGTCTATAATACAAAAAAAAGTGTATCTAAATTAAGCAAGGAAAAAAAATAAAGAACAGCATTTATGGATTGTCTTAGTCTGAGAGACACTGATATTCAAGATTTTGTGAATCTTAAAAAAGGTCTGAATGATTAGAATCAAGACTGATTCATGTTTTTATGTTTAGAAAACAGATTCTGAATATGTTTATTTAGATATATATGTGGAGTTCAGGACAATCCAACAGAGTTCAGGAAGCTCCAGTTCAGGACCTCACATATATATATAGATGACTTTACAATTGTTAGGAGCCCAAATATAGCAATAAATAAAATTACAAGCATCATTAACAAGAATGTAGACATTAGGAAAATGACCAAATCAAATATGTTCCTTGGAGTTAAAATAACACAACATAGAGATGAAATTAGATCATCATAAAAGCACTAATTAATAAGGGCCTTATAAAAATTTCGAATAGAAAATTGTAAACCATTTAAAAAATACCTTATGTTATTAGAAATAATTTAGATTTACAAGATTCTGAAAAAGTATCTATCTCTAAAGTTATACAAAAAAGTTATTGGGTCAATAATGTATCTGACTACAGAAATTAAATGATATACAGAGGATTTTGCTTAATTTAGCCACCAGTTAATTGGGGCAACCATGTAATTGGGCCAAATCTCAAGGAACAGAAACAAAACTAATAAACTAATACATAATTTAAATGCTTAATTGGGACAGTAGCAGAAAAGGAATTTTCAATTTTTGATATATTTTAGGGATTTTTCAAAAGTATGGCAACACTACATACACTAATCTTTGCCAAGATGTCAAGGAAGGATTTTACACTTTCGAAGTAAAATTGCTTTGCTGAATAAAATTAAAAGTCAGCCATTTAATACAAGCCATCATAGACTTGCTGAAATAAACCAAAATCTACCATAGTGCTTCTCCTACACAGGAAAATCAACTGCGTAACGAGTGAGCATTACAGAAAAAAATTCCAGGAACATCCAAAAAAAGTGTGATGAAAAAAAATCCAGAAGTCTAAGAATCATTAGATCAATGGTTTTCTATCATTAGTGGGAGAGGAGTGAATATCAGCGGTCAGTGTTGAAGACGAAGTCAGAGGAGATCGGTAAAAAGCTAATAATTAAGTACCTATTTTAATAAAGCATTAAAAATTTACCTAATTTAAACTACTATCTAATTTACCTAATTTAAAGCATTAAAAATTTACCTATTTTAATAAAGCATTAAAAATTTATTTATTTACATATGAATTACACATAATTTATTTTTAGAATTTATTACTACTTCGTTTAATTGGGACAGCCGCTTAATTGATTTAGAATTTATTATTACTTCGTTTAATTGGGATAGCCACTTAATTGGATCAAAATTTGAATTTATTATTACTTCGTTTAATTGGGGCAGCCGCTTAATTGGGCCAAAATGAACGTGTCCCAATTAAGCAGAATCCACTGTTTTCATTCACCATTATCAAATTATATCAATGCTGCAAAGATCCAAGAGAGACTCATAGAATAGCTGTAAAAAATTTATTGTTTTTAACAGAAACAACAGTTTAACAGAAGATGTCTATCACGGGTCTGCTAGTAAATATATAACAAAATAAAATGATTATTATTAAAACAGAGCGAAGGAAGATTGCTTCTCACAGGGAGAGGGGCAGACATTGTCATCACCAATTTTCTTCAAACTTGGCACATTAGTAGAGGATCATAGGCACAATAAAATCTAAAAGTAGTAAAGTGCAACTCTCAAGCATTCACACAAAATTTGCATTTAAAGTTTTCTTAACAATTTATATATCAAAAATTTTAGTATTAATGAGATGTTCTGTAATGGCATAGTGGTTAGTGTGGGCTCCCATAGGCTAGTTGGGTCATGGTTCGAGGCATGATAGAATTTTTTTTTCCTTTCCATGTTTTACTGTTTTTTTTTATTTATAAAGTTATCATCAATACTGATCAGATGGGATGCCAGTATCAGCCTACATATGATAGAACTCTTGCTGGAAAAGGCTCCAAAAGTATATTAGTCCAAACGCAAGACATGAATAAAGTGACTCATTCATATACAGTGCAATATGTTATCACGATGTCTGGAGAACTATTACCACATGTGTTATTGTGTCTGCAAGAATCAATGGGATCATTTGGCCCATGGTTGCAAAAAACTATAAATACATTAATAGATAAATTTTCGAATGTGATTGTGACAAGCTGAAAATCAGGAAAACTTATTACACAGCTTTATACGTCATTTTTGCGGAAAGTTCTAAAACGATATGTAAAAAACGAGAAATTTTTACTTTTAATAGATTCCTGGGGAGGCCAAACAAACCCAATGATATATGATGAAATATTTTATGACGATGAAAATCTGCCAACATGTACAGTCAAATTATTCCACCAAAATTACCGCTATCTGTCAACCTTATGACATATATTTCCATCAACAAATTAAAAATTTAATTAAAAAACTCCAATATTGTTCGTATTTAATTCAAAACAAACGTGAAATAGCATCTCGGGAAGATATAATAAAAATTCATTCTATTGTACATCATCAAGTATCAGAACTGTTCTTTTCCAAGTTGTTAAAGTATGCAAGGTTCGCGTTGTGACTTTGTGATGAACGGAACATTTTTTTAATATTAATGAGTCTTAATATTAATATTAAGACATCTGAAGAGTTAAAAACACCTTGCACATGTGGTAATATTTCTTTCATATGATGTAGTAAATGCCATTTAAATTTATGTTTTATATGTTTGTATGATATGTATCATCCTGCAACATCCACTGTTTCAAAAGAATGCATTGAATAATAAATTTATAAAATAAAATTTTTTATGCTTGTAATTTATTATTATTTAATTATACAATAGATAAATGAATGTAAGAAATTATATACTGTATATATTTAGAGTGAATCTTCAAAGAATTCTTCAGGTACAATTGAACTACTACAGTAAATAATATAACAATAAATATTAATTAATTTATATATTAATATTGAAATATAAAAAAACAGTAAAACATGGAAAAGAAAAAAAATCTACTGCACCTTGAACCATGACCCAACTAGCCTAAGGGAGCCCATGCTATCCACTATGCCATTACAGCACATCTCATTAATACTAAAATTTTTGATATATAAGTTGTTAAGAATATTTTAAATGCATTTTTTGCGTGAATGCTTGAGAGCTGCACTTTACTACTTTAAGATTTTATTGTGCTTACGATCCTCTACTAATGTGCCAAAAATTTGAAGAAAATCGGTGATGACAACGTCTGGCCCTCTTCTTGTCAATAATAAGACAGCTATCAATTCTAGAAAATAATTCATTTATTATTTCTAAAATTCACTAAACAGAAGACCATTAAACTAATATTTTACTGTAATAAAATTACAATTAATTAATTTTCATTAATTTTTAAAATACCTTGCTTTTTATATGATATTTTTTATCATAAAATGGACCTTCAAAGTCCATTCCTATCTTTCCTTCTACATCTATTTTAAGAGCTGGATGACTAAAATTCATCATTTCCCATCCTTCTAAATGACGTTCCAGATAGAATATTTCTAAAGAAATTTAAATAATTAGAATTATTCTTGAAGGATTTTCAAATTAATTAATATCAATATAATTTGAAAAATAAATTTGATATAAATTACTTACGACGAGTATTAGAATTAAGCATATCCCATTCAGGTGATTTTGTATTCATATTAATCTCCAAATTATATGCTTTAGTTCTTGGTTTACATTCTAATAGAATAGTAGAATCAAAGGAGAAAAATGAAGAATCAAAATTATGTTTCAGATCAATGTATTCACATTTTTCTTTTTCACCCCACAATGCATTTAGGTTGTATTCAGTTTTTTTATCACTACCACGATAAATAACATCATCATGCATTATAAGACTCTTGACCCAATCATGTTTATGTCCTATTACAGTTTTAATTTCTCTGCGAAGATTATTTATTGGATTCACTATAGTGATTGATGATTCAGATCCAGAAGGCTGTCCCCTTTTAATATAAAATTAGTTATGCATCATCAATTTAAGAAAAATTATTAGTATATTCAAATTCAATTTTAAATTAGCAATCTATGATAAATTATGATATGATAAATTAATAGGAAATATCTTGGTATGCTCTTACAAAATATTCAAGTTAGATTTATTAGATTATACTAGATTAGGGTTCGAAAGTTACAGACATTTTAATTACCGGTAAATACTGTAGTAAAATTTGGCGCAGTTTGGCCTATGAGGCCCTTGCGCCATTAAACCCCAACAAACCAACCAACCGAAGTAAAATTTGTGATTACTAGTAATTACCAACAGTAAATTTATTTTTAATTAGGATATTTAAAAAAAATGAAAGAAATAAAAAAAATATTTTATCTAATAGAAAAAAAGACTTAAATAAAAAAATAAAGAAAAATTTCCATTTATTGAACAAAAAAACGTATATTCATCTATAGAAATTGAGTAACAAATTCCAGAATATTGGAAATTGAGTAACGAATTCAGAATATTCAGATAACTTGGTTTTCTTGGTTAGATAATAATTGTAAACTAAATTTTTTACATCATTCCCTGTAGTTGGTGGCCTTTTGTCATAAACATTTGTTGCCAAATTACTTTGAATAAATTCAGAAATTGAAATTTGATTAAAACTAAATCCATCTTTGCAAGCCATTTTTGCAATAGCAAAAGTAACAGACTTTTTAGGCAAAAATCATGCTAAACTTGACTGTTTCTTGCTTGAAGAAGTGCCAGCATTAACATCTTGAAAATCATTAACATTAATCTTGCTTAAATGAGCCCTCATTCCAGAAGTTGATCCACTGATAGTTTTCAAAATTTTACTGTACTTTAAGCATTCAGCTTCTTTGGTTTTTCTTTTGAAATATTGCTACACATTTGATTTTTTTTGAGACATATTATGAAGGGAAATGTTAAAAAATAATTGATAAAATGAAGATAACAGCACTTTATAGAAACGTTTGAATCGAAACACATTTGGAACTTCCTAGCTGCATAGTGCATAGTACGCACGACACAGACTCAAGCATCAAATTTTAAATGGAGTTTAATTTGGCAATTTAGTAAAGCAAATACATATTTGAAGATATTGAAGAGGAAAAGATTGGGATTTATATCTCGAGAATATTTTAACCATGTTCAACTTTGAATATGGTCCTAGACTATTATAATCTATATAAATACTAAATAGATAGGTTTAGGATGGGGGGACAAAAAATAGAATTTAATTGCTTTTCGCAAACTTAAAATGACTTTAAAATTAATTTTCCTTTTTTCTAAAAAAGTTTGAAAGAAAATTGATTTTATGACAGACTTTAAATAAATTAAAATTTGATTTTTAAAGCCAATAATACTGGTAATAGTTATTTTGGTAATGGTAATTTTTATTAATTTTAGAAATCGGTAATTACCAGTAAAAAAATTACCGAATTTCGAACCCTATACCAGATTTTTATACCATCATGCATCTACAATCCTAACAATTAAAATAATACAGAAATTATAATTAATTATAATAATAATGTCAATAACTAAAAAAATAATTTTACAATTAAAACAATTATTCATTAAAATTTATATCTAATACTTATGTAATTTTAAAACATTGTAATATTAAAATAAACTTATATAATTAATTTTAAAATTTTAATAGCTATTTACAATTTGTTAAAGTATTATCATTCCTGCAAGAAAAGAATGGTGTGAGGGGATGTTTCCCAATCCCAATATAACACAAAAATGATAACAAAATTCATTGATATTTGCATTGGTGACAATTAATATAAAGTGCAAACAATAAAATTTAATCTGACAATTTTAAATGGTTTAAGAAATCATCTGGGGTCTTCACAATAACTGCACCTCAAATTTTTACCAAATAATAATTGTTAATTATTTTGTATTATATTTTGATATTAATTAACAGATATAATGGTCCTTGATTTATGCAGTTTCAGAGATACATGGATGTGTAAGTCTTTTTATTTTTGTTGAATTCCCATGAAATGCTAAGGAAAATTTCATTAAACAATTTGCTACTTTGCAGAAATATCACTTATGGCCTTAAATTTTCTTTTCTATCCTTGAAGTATGCTTATAAATTTCATTTGGCCATTCTGTTTGCTAATGCACCCACCCATGTATATAAAATTTTAAGTATTGTTGAATTTATGCAGAAATTTTTTGGACTTATTAATTGCATAAGTTAGGGACCTACTGAATTATATTTTTTTATATTAAGATGTTATCAATGTACAGATTTACTTGCAAAAATTTTTTAAATTTTTGCATGAGTAAATCTGCACATTAAAAAAAAGATAAAAATTTTATCTTTTTTTATAATTTTTAATGGCTGAAAGTATAAAAAGAGCAAATTATTTAAATTTTATTGCAAATTTAGAATAAAAATACATAAAAATTCAATACAGGGGAACTTCATTTAAATTATTAACATTACAAAAACTAAGAAGCATTTGTTTAAACTTTCAAAACAGAAGTTGACATTTTATATCAGAAGTTTGCCATCTTTGCTTATGTTTAAATTATGTTAAATGCCAGACAGATTTATAATGCATTTTATGATACATATTTACTTTCCAAATATTATAAAATGCAATTTTAAACTGTGACTGACATTTATAAAAAAAAAATAATTTTATTATTTGTTAAAACAAATTACTGCAATAATATTTTTCCTGATGATAATACACTTCATATATAACAGGCAATATAAAATTCACTTTGCTTATTAAATATCAAAATAATGTATAGATAATGTACTATTTCATAATTTATCGTAGCTTTATATAACTTCAAATGTTGTTTTTAATGTGTTTTTTTTTATACAGATAAATATATCATCATCTACAGCAAACAAAACAAAGGACACAATGTAACTGTCTTATATATTTTTGATCATTTATGAAAAATATGAAATATATATTTTTGATTCATTTATTAAAAATATGTGAATATGTATGACTGTTAATATTTTGTAATATTAACAGTCATACATATTTACATATTTTTAATAATAGAATCAATCATACATATTCATAAATAATATTCATAATTTATAATATAATATTCATAATAATGATCTTTGTTAGAATAAATATAATGGATCATGGCATTGGCATGAAAATGTGATGAAGAAGTACCATGACTAAATTGGCAAATCTTATAAAATAATGAAAAATTTTCTAATTTTTAACTAATCTGTGTATCCTTTATAAAAATTTTTCCTTACAAAATTTCTTTGTTTATATAAAAGTATATATGAAATGTTGATGGATGCAGTATCTAGGATTGCTGTTTAATATAGAGATGTGACAATCTCTGATATTTCCAATCAAGATTTTGTAATATCTAATGGCTCTAATGATTTAGCAAATATTAAGCATTATTTTTCACTTATCTGGGATATCACATTTATACTTCCAATGATTGTTGTGTTGAATACATTTCAATTTCATTAATTAATTACAAAAAAATTTCTTCTGTTGTAATTAATTAATGAAACTGGAAAAAAAATGAATGAATTTGTTGTGTTTTGCCATTTGAATATTTTGAAATGTTTCTTTAAATAATGCTCATTGCTAGAAAAATCTTGTTATTTTCAGTTGGCACAGCAATGCTTTGTTTCTTCAAACTATATAATGAAAAGTTTGTTTTCTTGTAAATTAGAAGATATATTTAAAAATATTAAAATATGAAATAAATGTACTTCTTAGAAATGCAAAAGTATAATAACTACCTACATTTTTATAATAATGGAATATAAAAATGAAATTATAGTTCTTAATTCATTATCCTTTTTCCTATTATAATAAGTAATACAGAAAAACAGTTCTGCTCAGAAAAATTTTATTTTAAATAGAAAATTTTTCAGTCTTCCATAAGGCCATCATGAGCTATATTGTTATTTATAACTACGGTATATAGTTGATGATAGCCTTATGGAAGACTGAAAACTTTTCTGTTTAAAATAAAACTTTCCTGTAAAGAGTTATTTTTTCTGTGTGAAATTCTGGTAAAGAGTTATTTTTTCTGTGTGAAATTCTGATATATTGTATAATATTGACTGTTTCAAAGTCCATTATATAGGGCCAGCCAAATAGAAATTTCACCAATGGATTATTTGACCAAGTAGACATTGAGATGACAGACATTTGGCTGAATGGACAATTAGCAGAACAGACATTTGGCTGAATTGATATATAATTTTTTAAATTTTGTTATTTTTATTTCTTCCTTTTAATTTTTTTTCTTATTTTTATTTATTCTTTGTAATGTAATGTATATTTGCTTATTATATTTAAGATTTAAAATGCAATGTATATTATTTGAAGTGTAAACATATGATTATATATCATATGTTTACACTATATATGATTATTGATCAGTTAATTTATGATTATTATATATTTTATTATTTATTATATATTGTGTATTTCCAACTGTAGAATAATATTTTACATTATATGGTAATTTAATATAAAAAAATTAAATAGTCAAAGAGCACTTCTGATATTTGGCTATTCATAATT